>JAATLQ010029946.1:0-89148 GCA_013421005.1 Heliconius erato x Heliconius himera | reverse complement strand
TCGATATATGCAAAACTTTTCTGTTATTGAGTGAATGACAGACAAAGCACAACAGAAACTACGCAGCGTATAACGCTGAAATTTTGCATGCATTTTATTTGGAACGAGTAGGGGGATCTTTTAGTAGTAGGATTAGTGAATAAAGATTCACGCTGAATCCCGCACATAGCAGGGTAGCCAGAGGGAAGATACTTCGTTCGAATTAAAACTATTCCGCTTCATTCAGGCTTTGCGTGTTGTGTGGAGTGGTGCAACTCAACGCCGTGCTTTGTTTCGTTTGCCAGAGCGAGGAATTGAAAATATTAAATATTTTATTCATCAAATGTGAATAGAGCCCACTGTCTGTCGCGTTTACAGTCGCACACCTCTTGTGTCCTCACGCCACGACTGGTCTCTAAGAACTAATAAATAATTATTTAATATACCTACGCCAGAACCTACAATTTTAGAGCTGTAAAGTCAGTGTCAGTGTGGTCGCAGGCGGCCACTAGTTAAGTATTAAATATTGTCGTTTCCAAATTGCAAGGTGACTAACTAATATTAACATTTTTCTTCGATGTCTGTACTTTAAATTTCTGGTTCGTCCGAGAAATGTTTTTTCCGGTTTTGCTACGTTATATTGAAATCTGTCCAAAGCATTGCATTAATGATAACATAGTATAGAACGAAGTGACTTAGTGGTCTCACGTAGTGGCTTGAGACCACTAAGTAAAAATAATTTAAAAAATGTTTTACGCAGACATTTACCCAACTATTGTATGCACTAATGAATAAAGTAATTAAACCTAATGATCAAACTTACTCAGTACTCTTCATTTTTTTAAAGACTTTAAAACAATCAGACAAACACTTATGTCTTTCTATATACATGTAATTCGATTTTTTTTTATCAGCTTCACGCTGTATCCCGCACACAGCAGGGTAGGCAGCGAGAACCTAGTGTTAAGACACTCCGTTCCCCACTTTCTGCCGAATCCTTAAGGCATTGCGTGTTGAGTGGCAGAACTCAATGTCGCGCTTAACCTCGACACCAGAGCGAAGAAATGGAAATATAAATTTAAGTAAATATTTCATCTCCTCGAGTGGGAATCGAACCCACAACCAGTCGGTTGGGACAGTCACACTTCGTGCCGCTGCGCCACGACTGGCCTCAAATTAGAAAATAATTAGAAATTGTTGTTATTAATTATTAAGTGGTTATTAATTTAGGAGTTTTTATTGAGAGCATTAACAGTGTAAAATCAAGAATATCGTTTATCGGAAAGAACTATAATATAAATAGAAGATGATTGTCCTTCAGAGACGAATTTTTCTTTGATCATAACACCTAACCTTTAAGCCATATTTTCTTATCCAGATAGATCGTAATTATTTTATGCTTGCTACAACTGTGTGTGTGATTTTTACAAAATTCCGCTACTAAAATATTCATGTTTATCTTAACAACCATAATACGTACAAAAACAAAATATTAAAAAGATTTTGTTTTTTTAAGATATAACCATACCAATATAAAATAGCCGTTCTACAATATATTTATAGTATTGTAAAAATTCAGATGCCACGTTCCTCAGCAGGGTCGCGGCGAAGAATGCAGTCGCGCTGGCTCCGAACGCACACATCGACCCACTAATTTACGTACTATTGTGTGAACTACCATTGTACCTGGGCTAGGTTATTTGTGTATAGATACATATTTTTTTATATTTTTCACGCTTTATTCCGGATAAAGCCACATTTTTTTATATTTTTCACGTTTTACTCCGCATATACCCTGCAGGAAGAGAATTTAGTGACAAAACACTCCATTTTGCACTTTTCACCCAATTTTTTCATAGTAGAGTTCATAGTAGAGTAGGGAAATAAAAATAAAATAATATCAGAATAATTTTAATATCATAATATGTGTATATATTATGTATAGTGAGAGTAATTGTATGTCTTCTTAAGAAAACGAATAATTCTGAATAATATTTGTAATATCTATTTTCAAAGCATTTTTTCACTTTGATGCAGTCGTTCTTAATTGAGATCTAACTTGGAATAATAGGAATATTGATATTTATTTATGTTTAAAATCAATTAATTCAAAATTCTTATATAACGCTTCTATGATATAAATAAAATAATATTAAATGAAAAAAATTTATGTATTCAAATGAAAAATAACGTGAAACTAAAGAAAGCCAAATAAGCTAAACATGTGTGCTATGCGTACGGCATACCATATAGGTAAATATCTACGATTCATAATTGACCTATAGAATATAATAGTTATTGAAAGATCAAAGAATATAAAAAAGTTCAAGGTAATGTTAATTAAAGAATGTACACCACATATAAATAATGTATGTGTAATTAATGTCGTTGCGCAGCAATACAGGATGTGACTGTAAACGCGACGGTTGTGGGATCGATTCCCTCTGACAAGATAGAGCGCAGCGTTGACTTTTTATAACAAAAATAATTCTAACTTGATACGAAGTAAAAGTAATAAGAATATCATTAGCTTACTCTTCAAAACGTTGGAATATGTGGTGTTTTTATAATATTTACCTGTCTATATTGTTTAAAATAAGAACTTAGTTTTATAGATATTTATTAGGACACTCGAATGATATGGACAATCTATATTAAATCAAGATTTATTTATTAAGGATCTATCAACGATCAATAAGTACTGAAAATACTATGTATTTTTTTTACCTTTACTAATAAATATCCCAGTGAGGTAGGCCGACAGAACGTAGTGCCCAACGGTTTCTGCATAGCTCTTTCGCCTTGTCCACTGTCATATTGAGACACTAAATAACAAAAGAATGGCTATTAAGATTTATAAAGCAAAAATAAGCTGTTAGAAAGGGGAAAAAGACTTTCGATTGATCTTTAAAAATATGGTGTCTCTATCGAGTTGATTATACTAGAGGAATATCATGTAAAAGGCATGAGGAAGCGCGCAGGCCATGTAAGAGTAGGTTAAAGCGAGTTTTAAGTGACTTTATACATTAGTAGCGTCGATTCTGTAAGTAGTTGTGAGACACACATTTGCATTTTTTTATTGCAAGCAATGAATTAAAAAAAATTGGACACCGATGTAACAAATTGTTCCGGGAACTGTTAATATTATGACATTATACGAAATAATGGTTCTTTCGGGTCTCAGGTACAATAAGATATAAGATTTTTACAAATTACATTAAATTATTTTAATAAAACAAGAATAAGGCTATCGTGGTACAGTGAGGCAACATCTGACTGTAAACATGCTCGTTGTGGGTTCGTCCACTTCATTCCATTATAAATAAATTATATTTAGGGTTTTTCGAAAAGAAAAAAAATTGACAGACAGATGGACGGACAACAAAGTGACCTTATAAGGATTCCTTTTTTTATAAAATTTATGAAAGCCTAAAAAGAATATGTTTAGATAAATAAATCTCAGTTTAAATTATATGTATATTAAATTTGATCCGAGTAGAGTTGTTGCGCAAAGTGTCATTGTAAAAGCGACGGGTTGTGGGTTCGATCCCCACTCAAGGAAATGAAATATTTATTTAAATGTTTTCATCTCTTCGTTCTGGTGTCAAGGCAAAGTGCGGCATTGAGTTTGCCACTCAACACGCTGTCTCCAGAACTCGGCGAAAATTGGGAAACGGAGTGTCTTAACACTAGGTTCCCTCTGCCTGCCTGCCGTGTGCGGGATACAGTGTGAAGCTGATTTAATTTAATTAAAATTTTAATTTTAATATTTGGTCCTAATATATAAAACTTTATGTATGTAATTAAAAAAACCAAGTATACATGTTAACATGTACTCGTATATATAACGTCCTATAACAAAATTTTTTAAGCTTAATGTAGTCCACACGTCACTAATTTCAGAAAATACCAGTTTGTTGAGTCAGAGCCCTTATGCATACTCTTTGGAGAAGCAAGAAATTAATCATACATTAATCTTAATAATGCTTTGTCCTTATCGTGGCATGAAAAGAACAGTGGTTATGGGTTCGGTGTTGGGTAAAATCTTTTTAATTACTTTTAAAGTCTTAGTGCGGCGTTGAGTTGCGTCACTCAACATCTTATGGAATCTAGGTGGAAAGGAGATAATATAGTAGTTTTAACAGTACCTAAGTTTTCTGTCTACATTTTATTTGCGGAATAAAGCGTAACAATGAAAATTAAAAAAAATCTTACAATAAAAAAGTCTTCACCACTCTGATTTGTATGAAATTTGACGTTGAACGCTCAAAATACCGAAAAGGAACGAAAGGTGAAAACTAGGGAATAGAGTTTCTGCTAGATATATGTGAGAGATGTGTAACGTTAAAACATTCTTATTTCGCTGTGTCTTATGAGTATCTCAGCACTGTCAGCTATATACAGTTAAATGTCAGATGATCAATGTTATTCTTTGTTATATAAAAAAAAACGGGGAACGGAGTGTCTTAACACTTAGCTCCCTCTGCCTTCCCTGCTGTATGCGGGATACGACGTGGCATATACAATATTTGATAAATAAAAAAATATTGAAGAGGTGAATAATTAAGATGGAATTAAGAATTTATTTATTGAAGTAAATATAAAAGCTTGGCTGTCTCATTGAGATAAGCTTAACAAACATGCAAGTTAATTTCATGTAATATTGTGACAAATTGTATTTCCTCGAAAGTATTGAAGTAATGCTGTTTATTTTCCCCATTGTTCAGGACAGCTCACGTATGCCTATTCTTAATTATTCATAATTAAATTCAGTCTGTTTCTGTCCACTGCAGGACCTGGCCCTCTCCAGGTTGTGCCAGAGCTCGTATTCCTCTAGCTTTTGCATATTATCAAAGCCACCTTCTCCATGTCATCGTGTCATCGAGCTAGAAGATGCCCTTCGCTACGGTCACCGGTCCGCGGTCTACACTCAATGAGTTCTCTGCCCCAACGGCCAGCAGTCCAGTTAGTTATATGCATATTGAAATACATTTTACAATAGTAACTTTTTTTTTTTCTCTATTATATTAATTATTATTTTCGATTTTGATCTTGTGGTGTAGGGGCATCAGCAATAATGAATTACTGTTTTAATATTTTATTTTTTTCGCTCTCATATCAAGACAAAATCGCAGTGTCACGAAAATTCTGCGAAATCGGGGAACGGAGTGTCTTCACACTAGGTTCTTTCTGTACTATTATATGCGGAACACAACGTGAAGTCGAAAAAAAAAAAGATTTTCGATATAATTTTAAATTTCTATATTACTAGACTAACCCTAGTTATACGATTATAGACAACAAAAACTATACTTACTAAAAAAGATGATTATTATAAACGTTATTAGAGCTTTATAGTAAGTGGCGCCAAAATAATACTAACATTTTTAAACATGTTTTAAAGTGTTATTCGACAATTGGGAAAGAAAAATACTTATTTAGAAAATATAAAAAAATTGAACGTATTCAAACCCGAACGGATCGGTTCAAACGAATTCGAACCCGCGCCCCCTAGTCGGTTTCCAGGAGGCGCTGGTTCGAGTCCCGCTACGTTCAAATTTTTATACGTTTTCTAAATAAGTATAATACTAACATGTTCTTTTATAATGACCCTGAAAGACACAACTCGAGATACAAAAGTATAAATTAGAAACATCATCTGAAAACAAAGCTAATAATTAAAGAAGTCCAACGAGGAAGATATTAAATAAAACAAAATTTCCAACAACAATTATTAAGTAATTTGAAGAATTGATATTGATACTTGTTATTTATGATTTACTTTGAAATACCAATTGGACTTCAGCAACGCTATCAGCTCTGTAAGCCTGATATGATACAGCTGATATCGAAAGTTAGGTGTACAGTTAATAATAGATGTGACGAAATAATAAAACATATGACTGTATTGACGAATAAGACCAAAACAAACGTCTAAATATGACTAAAAGAACTAGATTTCTAGAACAATAAATGTTTGTTTTAAGAGAAAAGATTCTCTGGTGGAAATATTTAAGTGTAAGATATAAAAAGAAAACATAAATATTATCTAATTTAAATACCGTCGTGGCGCAGTGGAACAGTGTTTGACTGTAAACGCGACGTTTGGGGACTTAATCCTTACATGGGGGAAAGAACAAAGCGCGGTGCTGAGTGCCGCTACACGACACGTAATGTCTCGAAAATTGGACGTTGCGTAGACTGTCTTGATTAAAGGTTTCCTCTGTCTGACCTGCTATGCACTACGGCCTCTATCGATTCGATATTATACTCGGAAGACAACCGTTACTTGCAACTCGTCGCTAAAAGAGCTCTTAATTACCAAAGGTAAGAAAATATTTACTTAGAGAGTATACGGAAAATACGTGGAGATAAAAAAAATGAATTTTATAACTCTTGGCTCTATTATGATAAGTTGTATCGATAGCAGCGATAACCTCAATGTTTTATCCGATACAGCTTGAGAATATTATGACCTACTTGGCCGCCATTACATCCAATCAAATGTATTACACGCTCTATATATGGCAAATTCTTACATATATTAATCTTTATATAAATATTAGTTTAGTTTAAAGCTGTCATGCCTGAATTGACAAGAAATTGTAATCCGATCGACGTGCTCGAACTAAGTAGTTTTATATTAAGGTATTTTTTTAACACCCGACGTAATAGTGTAAATAAATCGATATTTTTATCAGCTTCACACTGTATCCCGCACACAATAGGGTAGGCAGAGGGAACCTAGTGTTAAGACACTCTGTTCCTCATTTTCCGCTGAATACTGTGTTGGAACTCAACACCACGCTTTGCCTTGACAACAGAGCGAACAAATGAAAATATAAATACATTTATTATATATTTTTTTCTTTATTTATTATATAAAAATTTCCTCGAGTGGGGATGGAACTCACAGCCAGTCATGCTTATAGTCATACGCTTGTACCCTTGCATCACTTCTGGCCTTAGACAAATAGCTTAGGAGCTACAAGTACTTTGCCTGGTAAAAATATCACTAGATATTTTAGACCTGAAACATTTTAAAAAGTGAAAATACGTAATCATTGCGCCTAATAATAATATACTGTACAAAAAAAATTGTAAGCAACAAGGGTACTACTGTCATTTTAACAATATTTGTTATCTAAAATGTCTAATATATTTTGCAGAACATCTGAGACGATGATGAAGAGATCCAACGAAAAATACCGGTACTCGTACGGTCAGTATTTGGTATATTTTTATTTTCAGTCAGATTCCTCTTCTAGCTCACAATATCCCTTTTTGACTGAGAATAGAATAATTTTTATCACATTTTTTTCAAATCCTATACGTATAGCTGGATAGTGAAGAACCATGGAAACAATAGTATATCGTGACCGGCCTTCTGTTTTTTTTTAATCAGGGATTTCATGCTTTATCTAGGATTAGAACTGTCAATTCGTAATTCATAAAGCCTTTAAATCAAACAATAATTAAGTAAAAAACATTTTTTGTGATTTTTATGGTCTTTTGATTAGATGACGTTAACTCAATTATGTTTAACATCGTCTAATCAAAAGATATTAAAAAGATTACAAATTAAATAATAATCATTAAACCAAGTATAGTATAATATGTTAAATTTGTATTACATTAAAAATCAAAATAAAATGTTTTCTTATCAATTTATTTTTTTACTAGTTTTTAGACAGATGTGGCTAACAAACACCACTGGCTAAGAAATACACTAAAAGAAGGAGACAGAAGTAAAGTCAAAAATCAAAATCGAAATATTGTTTATTCAATTAAGCCATTCCAAGCACTTTTGAATCATCAAGTTGTATGGCAATGTTGGCTCGGAAGGCAGTTTGCTGAAAAGATTCGTATAGAATAAAGTAATAAAAACTAGGCTTATTATTAAGTGTATAAGGATTTCATTGTAGCACAAAAGCGGAAAACATATTGCAACATAGCTGTGAAGTAAGTGGGATATTTTTAATATTTTTTTAAGTGAGGCTTAAGCCTACGTAGGCGTAGAAATGAGCCAAAATTAAGTATTTATTTGAATTAACCTTATTGCAACATATATTCAAAAGATGATTAATTTCAATAGTATTAGATTATTTTTATCGATTTCACTCAAATATTATCTGACGAGTGACAAGATATTATCATTTCATTCTACCATTTACGCATCGAGATATTTTCTTTCTTGTTACCGTCATAAGTCTCTCGATATCATCTTGTCGCTAAAACTGAGATATAGCGCTCGGGACGACTTCAACATTTGTTTAACAAAAAATTATGAGTTTGATTTCCACTCGAAGGAAAGAATTATTTTAATTTCCCAGTTCTGGTTATAAGACAGCGCGGCTTTCATCTGCGACTCAACGGAATGTTTGACACTAGCTGCCTTCTGCTTTCCGTGACATATAAAACGTGAAGCTTAAAAAAATATAAGATTTTTCTTTAGTCTGCAAATAGTAAAACCTTCAAACAAGACATTCCAGTAAAATCGGGCACTTAGTAACTGTAAAAATGAACGACTACTCATAGTGTTTCAATTCATAGTGAGAATCTAGTTTTAAGATATTCGTTTTTTTTGAGTTGTTATGCGCCACAGACTTTTGTCGTCCGTGCCTTTTTTGTTTTTGTTGTCCAATATCATATATTCTCCATATTCGTGTACAATACAGGAATATGGACAATGATGGTCTCAGTGAACCAGGTGAACTTACCGCGGCCAGGAACACCATTTACTCATTGTATGTTCGGTAACTCCCAATGTTCCCAGATGCTTGTTGGATTATTGAAGGTTAGAATGGTGTGCGCAGTGTTAAGTATCTTTTTCAGCTCTACCTCCGGTAAATTTGGTTGTCTGAAGATGTTGTGTACCTAGGTCGGGAATTTTCTCTTGATGACTCGTTATCCTTATATAGGAAGTCATCTTTCCCGCTGTAAGCCGCCATATCTCGCATATGGATTTGGGTGGATTCCTATCAGGTATTTGAATTCACCGTATATAGGTTTACCAGACCTTCGTTAGAAGACGAAGCGATTTCGAAGGACCTCATAATTTTCTCGCAGGTTGCAAGGTTGACTTTGATGGTATTACAATTTCTCTGTGCCTTACAATTTCTGTGTACGTAGCATCCCTTGCTGGAGACAGGTCAGGTGTTGTGACTTAGCCTCTGTCTGCTCTAGTAATTCTATCATTCCTTATAAGATTTGTAATAGTTTCAGCAGTGTTGGTCGTAATTCCTCCTTTAGCTTTTTCTGGTTTAGGTGTTTCTCTTCGAGATGCTGCGCTCCGCTTAATGACGACGTGCGTGGCTTTTAGTCATCGTGTTTCCTTGTTCTTAAGAAATCGAAAAATCGAACTCATAATCGACAATTGCTGTGCCACTGCTTCACGACGGTCTATTATTTACTATTATTTTATAAAATAATAATTTTTAGTTTTAAGGTATCCTCTTTTCTCTTATTTCTTAATTTGTAATAGATGTTCATTGTTTCAGAATTTTATATAAAGAAGATGCAGTGGTGAAAGTTTAATTTTCAATACCTTCGGGTACTTTACCAATTGAATACACCTAGAGTGTCACGTACTCATTCGCTTTTGATTTTAGTAAGAAATCGGCTTACTTAATCTTAATAGATTACTATTAGCGCTCTAACGGTTGCGTGATGTCTCGATGAGCGAGTATAATCGCGAGCGCTGGGAAATATACTTTTTACTTTTCATTCAAAAAAAAATATTGCAGAGGAAGTAGATAAGTAAATATTATATATGGTATTACTATACGAGAGATATTGAGGACAGTCGTGGCGCAGGGGCACAAAGTGTGACTGTAAAATCGAGTGGTTGTGAGTTCGATCACCACCCGAGGATATGAATTCGCTCTGATGTTGAGGGGAAAACGCGACGTCGAATTCTGCCACTCAACACGCAATGCCTCCAGAAATCGGCGGAAAATGGGAACGGAGTGTCTTAACACTAGGTTCCTCTGTAACCCTGCTAATGCGAAGCTATACAAGATATATATTGTCTTACTAGTGGGCGCGCGCGGCTTCGCCCGCTTATTTGGACACTTAGGGGTGAATTCTAAATAAACCACGAAACACGTGTTCAATAAAATATTTTTAACAGTCTGAATTAATTTTTTTATAAAAATCGGTGGTGATTTAAAGATTTTTCCATAAAAACTTTCAACCATTTCTTTGCACCTTTAGGGTAAGTGTAAGAAACAATAAAAAATATTCATCAGATAAAAAATGATCTTTAAAGCTGAATAAAGAACAAACCAAGCTATAGTATTTTGTGCAATAAAAAAAGAATCCCTTTCTCTTTCATCTTCAAATGTATCTAAATATAAGAAAATATCTAAAAATGGAAACTGATAACTGGAAATTAGCATTGTTCCATGATTTAGTGCTTAACTTTCTTACTTATTCTGCATTAATTGTGAGTTTTCAGCACCTTTATAAAGATACTGTAGCAAAAAAGCCTGAATCAATAGAAATTTTGTCGAAATCATGTTATTGTTTATCAGTTTGTTATCATTTATCAAATGATAGCGCGGCATATAGAGTTTGGTGGAAGAGCGCTACGCACGCCTTATACTGTACTACGTGTAACTGGAGTAAGTGACGAATTGACTGATAGGTGCAGGTGAGTTAAAAAATTAAAAAAAAATATTAGTTTAATCTAATTTATCCATGTATTTCAAAGAAATCGGCGAAGCAAAAGATAATGCGCTCATATTTACGCTTAAATGAACAATTTTATAGTAATTGATACATAAAAAATATCCTTTAAAAGAAACGTATAACTCAAAACAATGTAGTTGTGATTTAACAAATGAATGAAAGTTAATATGCTGACTTGTTTTAAAATTTGCGACAAATATTTTGTTATTTGAATACAAAAATTATATTAATACAGATATATTAAGCGACGTTTAATATATTATTTAGATTCTTGAGTTAAATATTTCTATTTCTTGTAGGACATTTTTTTATTTAATTTTTTTATTTCGTGCCGTGATTACCAGGTCGTTGCACGTCATCTTTTTCCTCCATTTATTTTATTTATAAAAGGTTATTCTTTACATGGCAAGATAGATAGACTTAGTGTCAATAAATCTCGATCTCCTCTGCGTGATGACTCAACGCCACAGAGTTGTTTGTCTATCAAAGTGAGAAAATGATAATAATTCTCCGTTAAGGGGATTGAACCCCCAACCATCAAATTTGCATGTAAATATTAGCATAGTCAAGAGATTCCGTTACAATATGATCATCGTCGTTTAACTCTAGCGAAAGAATATTATTATAACAATATATTTTATTTATATTTCAGGAGTACTACTCAAATCTGAGTGTTCTAGTCAATAGACAACAAAATGTTAGACGCATCAATTAGAGCCTTTGCTCCATCACTGCAAAGTCTAAGGATCCGATCATGGAAGCCGACGATCGAAAATACAGTGTTTAAACTACATTATAAAATGACAGTCACTATACTGTTGGCCTTTGTGGTTTTGGTCTGTGCTAGAGAGTACTTTGGTGATCACATTAAGTGTATATCAGACCAGGGGGTTCCAGACCATGTTATACAAACCTACTGCTTCTTTATGGCCACGTTCACAATTGTAAGTTTATTTTATGTAAAAATATGGATAGTTGAAAAGAAAATAGATATTATAGAGTATTTTTTTTTCTTAATAATGAGGTAATAACCACAAAATAATAATTCAAGTAGTACATTAGTGTCAGCTTGTTAGGAGACATTGTAAGCTGCACTTATTATATTTAAATGACTAAACCTAAATGATAATTAAACAACAATTAAATGTATATATTTTCGTCTATTTAAATGTCGTATATTATCAAATAAAATTGTAATTTAAATATACAGTTGGGATATTCCAGTGAGATTTTAATCTACTTTTAGATAAAATCCTTATAGAAATATGGGTAAGGAATAATGGAGGCCGTGTGGAACGCGCCAGCCCTAGAATACTCTAGTGTCCACATCAGAACTTTGACAAACAAAAAATAGCCGTGTAACATATCTATTCAAAGTTTACTCCAGACTCCCCCAGAATATATCTGTACTTACGCCCATGCTTACAGAGATGTGCAGGCACGTCGTAATTGTGCTACGACGGCGACATAAAAATTTTAGGCTGATTTTATTACAGATAACGTTATCTAAACCAACTCACCAACAGTTAACAATATTTGCTTTATATGGCTCGTCTAATCTAGATTCTAGATTATGGCATGTTTCATCAATATTCACTTTTAGTTTAATGTGTAATAAAAATTGTCATGATACCTATGTGCGTCTTCTTAATGTCATGGATTCTATCAATATATTAAATGATGTCGGAGTGAAAAAAAAATGTTCAAAATAAGAAGGTACATATGCTTAGGTATCATATTCTGAACGTTAAATAATAAATTAATGATTTAGTAAAACTGAAGTAATACCGTTACACTAAAATTAGTGCCTCAGACCTTAGGAAAACTGGCACAAGATACTCAGCAGATCTTTTATGGACCTTAAAAGAAAAGAATATAATATCAAATCTAAATAAGTATTGAATGCTTAATTTACCTCTTTGCAGGTTAGACATTACAATGAAAGTCTTCTCGAAGGTGGATTCCTACCACATCCAGGAGTTGGTCCCATCCTATCGACTGATCAAACATTAAACCACACATATTACCAATGGGTTCCATTTGTATTATTTATCCAAATGATATGTTTCTACATGCCTCATTATATTTGGAAGAAAAAGGAAGGTTAGTTGAAATCTCCAATTTGGTTATCGACAGCTTATAAATTAGTTTTTTTTGTAAATTTCATATGTTATCTAGTTTTAAGGATAGTGCAAAAGAAATCAGATTCAGAAAAGGTATCCATTTCGTAGTTTAAATATATGGATTCATTTTTTTCTTCGTTTCTCCAATTTCTATGGAATATATGTACATAAGTAGAAAGAACTTCGCTCTCGACAAAACTTTGTTTATTAATAAAATAAAATGTAGAGCATTAAGCTAATATGAAAATATTTACACAGAGATCTTTTCAAGTTTTCAGTCAATATGTGACAAAGTAAATTCTGAATCATAAAGGATTCATCATAACAGATGTATCTGTTATCTTATCTCAGCTATTCAGGTTACCTCGCAAGTAAATCATACTAAACTATATTGCTTTACATTTTTCTTACATTTCACAAATATCATGTTGAAATGGTATCTAGGCGATCATTATTTTATACGTTTCATGTTTTAGTAGGGAAGGCAGATAATTATCGAGCGTAACTCACAAAAAATCCTGTTTCTTTTTATTTATTAACGCTACAGGACTCTTTTATACATTTAATAAATCATATAAATTTAAAGCACGGATTCTCCAGAATTCGGTGGAAAATGGTAAACGGAGTGTTTTAATACCAGATTTCCTTTGCCTATCTGTTGTGTGCTAAATACATCAACAACGTGCGTAAATAATTTAAACTGGTGTCGAGGTTAAGCGCGAGGTTTAGTTGCGGCGTGTTTCCGCCACTGAACACGCAATTTCGGCATAATTCGGTGGAAAATGGGGAACAGAGAGTTAAGACACTAAGTTCCCTCGGCCTACCCTGCTGTGTGGGGGATACAGCGTGAAGCTGATTTTTTTTAGTCAAAATATAGTAACTTAACTTCACGCTTTATCCCTAGCGGGGTAGTCAGAGAGAACGGAGCGCCAAACGCTACGGTTTAAAATATAATAAGTTGATTAAATAATGTCCTTACAAACATTTCTATTCATTTACAAAAATGTATATCACAGGAGGAAGAATAAAAGCACTAGTAGACGGTTTGCAATACGCCTCTCTTGCGTTAATGGAAGAGGACATGGATGTTGGTCATATGAAGGTGCCATCAAAGAAAACTATAGAAAATCGGATCGACATTATCAAAAAAGATATTATTTTAAGGTAAGGGAAAATAGATAATATTTTTATTTGTGAATAAATAAGCATCGAAAAAAAATTAAATCAGCTTCACGCTGTATCCCCTACACACCAGCGTAAGCAGAGGGAACCTCGTGTTAAGACACTCCGTTTCTTACTTTCCGCCGAATGCTGTAAGCACTGCGTGCTGAGCGGAGCTCAACGCCGTGCTTTGCTTCGACACTGGAGCTAAGAAATGAAAATATAAATTTAAATAAATACATATCCTTTCCTCGAGTCGGGATCGAACCCACAACCAGTCGATTTTGTAATACACTTTGTGCCCCTGTGTCACTTCTCTAAATTAATGTAGGAAATATAATTTAGTATTTTTTTTAAATATAAAGTGTGTTACACTGTTATTGTAGATTTTTGTGCTTGGGGTATTTTTAATTTTAGTATATTTAATCTCATGTGACGAAATAAGACTTATCACAATATCGTTTGAAGTATTTAACCTATTTTTGATGGAAAATGAATTATGTATCTTTACATCCTCTTTGGCTATCCAACATATGCGGTGTGTGATAAATAAAAAATAAAAAAAAAATATATTTGTCCGGTAAATAATAATTTGTTTCAACTTTTCTCATTTTTGTTCAAAGATGATTTTATAGGTGTAGACGGTCCTTATTTTTTTTTATGTACGCCTTCTAGTGGGGTAGCTAAAGAGAACAGATTACCAAGCAATACAATCTTTGCATACCTTTGTCATCAACCTCTTCATACATGGTCTCTGGGGTCCTCATACTCTTAACGCGACCTGCCTTCAGAATCATCGATACTGATCACTGTGCTCTCGAGGTCTCCCTTCTGTTCCACATGATCATTCTTAATTTATTTATCTCTCTCTTTTTTTTGTAGATTAAGAATAAGCAGGACCTGGTCAATTTGGTTAGTTTCTATGGAGGTAGCGAATCTTCTGCATCTTATGTTCCAGATCTGGATGATAAATATATTTTTAAAAGGAAACTTCATCAGCTTAGGATCAAATGTTTTACAGTTTCGTAATTGGAATCAAATTGCTGATCCATTGGAAACAGTTTTCCCGAAGGTGAGCAAATTATTTACTTAGTAAAAAAATATTAAATATATATATTTATAGTTAAATAAAATAGCTTCACCCTGTATTCCGCACACAGGAGGGTAGGCAGAGGGAACCTTAACTTTAAGACACTCTGTTCCCCACTTTCTGCCGAATTTTTCGAGGCATTGCGTGTTGAGTGGCGGAACTCAACGCCGGGCGTTTTGCCTTAGTGTTAGAGTAAAGAAATGAAAATATTAACAACTAATAATACATTGCCTAGGGTGGGGATCGAACCCACAACCGTCGCGTTATAGTCACCATCTTGTGTCACTGCGCCACGATGGTCTCAATAGTGAGAGCTATAAATCTTTGGTAACTAATTAAACAAAAACTTAGGAGTCGTGTTCACTAATTAGTATAATTGGATCGATTAGTATAATTAGACAAAGCACGGCGTTAATTTACGCCACGCAACACGCAATGTTTCCAGAACTGTGTGGCGTTTAGGGAACGAAGTGTCTTTACACTAGGTTCTCTCTCCCTACCCTGTTGTGTGCGGAAAATAGCGTGAAGCTACAAGAATATAACAATTTCAATACATATAAATTTTCCGTTCAACACTTATTTCGAGAACGGAAATGTCTAAATTAGGAACGGAGAGTCTTAGCACCAGGTTACCAGGTTCCCTCTGCTTACCTTGCTGTGTGCGGGATACAGCGTGAAGTTAAAAAATAAAACGATATTAATCTTTGCAGGTAACAAAATGTACTTTCCATAAGTTCGGTCCAAGCGGTTCAATACAGCAGCACGACGCTCTCTGCGTGATGGCCCTCAACATTATACATGAGAAATTATATGTAGTGCTTTGGTTTTGGTTCTTGTTCCTATTTATCGCGTCTGTACTCGGTGAGTAAATAAGCGTCTTATTTAAAATCAAATTCAAATCGAAATGTTTGTTCAATTACGCATTTTTAAATCACTAATCAGAGGCCAGTCGTCGCGCAGTGGCACAAAGTGTACTGTAAAGCCAAATAAAAACTGGTTGTGGGATCGATCCCCACTCGAGGAGATGAAATATTTATTTAAATTTATATTGCCATTTCTTCGCTCTGGTGTCGAGGCGCAGCGTTAAGTTCTGCCATTCAACACGCAATGCCTCCAGATTTCGGCAGAAAGTGGGAAACGGAGTGTCTTAACACTAGGTTCCCTCTACCTACCCTGCTGTGTACTTTTAAATCAACAAGTAAGGTACATAGAAATGACAGTGTAAGTCCTACAGTAAATTAGCAGTGATTCGGAGGGCAGTTTTGTATCCTTAGATGAATTAAGATATCAAAAATTTAAAAGGCTACCTATTTTTAAATTGAAATGACATTTATTATGGTAATTCCGTATATGACAATGGTTAAACAAACATTAAAAATTCCTTCGAACAATATAAGTTGCAAAAGCCTGTCTCTGTGTCTGTCTATTACTCTTACTCTTTAACATCTTAAACCACTGACTTTAGTGTAGAGTTGACCTTAGTATGGACATAGGTTACCTTTCGTCACAAAATGGAATTGAATGTAAGGAATGAGTTTGGTACAGTAGTCGCTTCTCAGTAATGTACGTAGGTACGCTAGTCAGCGTACCAGTCAACTTTACAAGATATATAGAGTTGTTCATCTTAAAAAGATGTAAAAAATGTTGGTACAGGTTCAAATTTAACGGGAACAAATTTAACAAAGTGAAAATGTCTGTCCGGATGATTAATATATCTCCTGAACTAACCTGAACCCAGTATAAATCGAGTCTAGTTGATACGCTTCTGGTAAGCGAAAGAATAAAAAAAATAAACTAGGCATAGTAAAAGTTATAATCTAGTAGTTTTTGATCAAGTTATTTTCAAGTATCAATATCAAATATTACAACAGTGCATATAATATCGTATTTCGATTACATAAATATAACTGTGAAAGTTATTCACAAAGATGATCGTTATTTGTTTGTTATGTAATGTTGTATTTTTGTATTACTTACTGTATCAGTAAAATATTAAACGTTTTCATAAAAATTTTGGGATGGGCTATAAACCGCTCTAAATTTCCTTAAAAATATCTTCTCTACTTATTTTGGACTTATAAGTTATAAATAGTAAAAACTACAAAGTTATTATTTGTATTTAACCTACACGTCCAAACATATCAACTGAAAATCAATTTTCAAATAATTTCAATTTATATACTTTATTCTATGAAAATCTATTCCAGCTGTGATCTGGCGTTTCACATCCTTCTTCCTCTACCGCCGCTCGCTCAAGTTCAACGAAGTGATGTTCCGACACGCGGCCAACAGGAAGTTCAACGCTTACAACGTCATCCAAGTTGTGAACGGCTGCCAGTTCGCGGACTGGCTGTTCTTGTATTATTTGGCGAAGAATATGAAAGGCATTGTTTTCCAGTATGTATTTTACTTTCATTTCTTGTCTTACGATAGCTTTTAATGGAACCAAGTGAGTCATTACTATCATAGTACAGATTATATTCAATCCGCCCATAGAGGATAAGAGTCTACAGTATTCACCCCAGAATAATCTGGAATTTTAAGTAGCAAAAATTTTACGAAAAAGGATCAATTCAAAGGCAATTTTTTTTAACTAAATTAGTATTTCCTAATTTGAAATTAAAAATAATTAGATCTGCTCACAAAAATACACAACTGTATAAATATAATGAGGCCAGGGGCACAAATTGTGACTGTAAATTGGCTTGGTTGTGGGTTCGATCGCCACTCGGGGAAACGATGTATTTATTTAAATGTATTTTTTTTTCATTTATTCGCTCTGGTGTCTAGACAAAAGCGGGGCAGTGAGTTCCGCCACTAGACACGCAATGCCTCCAGAATTCGGCGGAAAGTGGGGCAACCACGTAAATCACTGGGACCAATAAAAAATATCTTTAAATAAACCCATAATTACTATATCCATCAGAATTGGAGAAGAAGAATGTTATATAAGAAAAAGAAACGCCACATACTTTTATAGGGTCTCATAATAAATGTCCATGACAATTCCTATATGACAGCTTTCAGATGTATTGCGCGCGTTTGAACTTGTTACCTCCACGTGAATTAGGCAGTTTTATTTTAAACTAAATATTTTCTCATTTTTCCAGACAACTCTTCGAGCGTCTTGCTGAAGAATTACAGAAACGCGAAATGCCGTACGATCAAGATGGCCACGAAGAGAAGGGCGCCGAACCAGTCCTCATATCAAAAGTGGATATAACAGATGAAACTCCATTAAAACTGGATATGAAAGATAAATCTTCGTAAATAAAATGGAGACGAATAAGATTAAATAAGTTAAAGTAAACTGTGATAGCGTTGTGCTATAGTTAAGTATGTAATCTTTACATGTTTCATTTGCTCAATGATGTTGACAGTCAATTTGAGGAGATGAAGGTTTTGTAGTTAGTTGTTAGAGAAGACACGATTTTAAATTTTGCAGGTTAACCTCCTGATTTCCTTCAAAGGGATATGTATGAATATTTTTATAACGAACTTATTTTATATGTAAAATAACTTTGGAGATAATAATTTGATTGTATAAGTATAAGAAATAAGCTCAAATATACAAGAATAAATATTTATTGCTCTTGTAGAGCATTAATAAAAGCAAACAATAAAATATATTATACTAGAGGACGCGCGCGGCTTCGCCCGCTTATTAGGAGTGAATTCTAAAAAATCCACGAAACACGTGTTCAATAGAATATTTTTAACAGTCTGAATTTAAATTTTTATAAAAATCGATGGCAATTTAAAGATTTTTCCATAGAAACTTTCAACCTCTTATTTGAACCCTTAGGGGGTGAATTCTTAAAAACCATGAAACACGTGTTCAATGACATATTTTTAAGAGTCTGAATTTCAAATTTTATAAAAATCGGTACAGATTAAAAAAAAAATCCATACAAACTTTCAACCCCTATTTCATCCCTTTAGGGTTAAAATTTTTCAAAATCCCTTCTTAGTGGATGTCCAGAATATAAAAATAAACATCTGCCCAAATTTCACGTTTCTACCATCAGCGGTTACGGCTCTGCGTGCGTCTTACCTCAGTCAGTCAGCACAAGTCCTTTTATATATATAGATTATATTGCACAAAAAAATCTTTGATCACAAAGTGATTTCAGATAAAACTTTATGTAATATGTACTAGTGACCCGACCCAGATCGGCCTGTGTGTAATTTTTAATAAGAAGTAAATTAATTATTCATAATATCCTTTTTTTTATTTAAAGGTTCTGTATTATTAGCAGTTATAGTTTTTTACTTTAGTTTCTATGACTTTTAAAAAAAATTAAGATTAAAGTAGGAGTTTACTAGATTAATACATAAAATGTAGACACATGTACATGACTATTTTTAACAACAGGAATTAAATATATATATATTTTTTTATTTTTACCAACTAACAAAATCTCAACTAATATCGCTTTCGCAATATACGGAAGGATTGTAAACCTCTGTAAGCAAAAGTTTTATTTTTTTGTAGCTTCAAGCTGTACCCCGCACAAAACAGGGGCAAGCAGAGGAAAAATAGAACCTAGTGTTAAGACACTCCGTTCCCATTATGATACTTCCGTCTCCCACTTTCCACCGAGTTCTGGAGGCTTTGCGTGTTGAGTGGTGGAAATGAACGCCGCAATATAACAACAACTAAATAACACACAACAACAAAATAACAATTCATTAACAATCCTATTCTAACTGAAAAATATATATTCCTTGATTAAATAAAAGAAGCTGCATATCTCTATCAACCCTACAACGTACAGTACAGTGTAAACTGTTTTGTCGCCACATAAAATAGATTAAAGAATATATCGATACGACGTTGATGGAACACCAATTGTTATAATTGAAATTGTTTGGCAATTACATCAATTGTCCTTTTAACTTAAGGATTTATTTACTTTTTTTTTTAAATCAGCTTCACGCCGTATCCGTGAGACAGCTGAGTTCTCTCAATCTAGTGTTAATACACTCTGTTCCCCGTTTTTCGCCGAATTCTGCAGGATTACGTGGTGAGTGGCGAAATTCAACGCCGCACTTTACCATATACTATTTTGTATATTTATTTTATTAAAAGTATACTTATTTAGAAAAACGTATAAAAAATTGAACATAGCGTGATTTGAACCCGCTCCTCTTGGACGGTTTCCAAGAGACGTGGGTTCAAATATAACAGCCTGATAACACTTTAAGAAAATGTCAAAACAAAAATATATTTTTAAACATTTTTAAAGTATTATTCCACAGTTAGGAAAGAAAAATACTTATTTAGAAATTTTCTAAATAAATAATAATAATAATAGACGTTTTCTAAATAAGTATTTTTCTTTCCTAAGTGTGGAATAACACTTTAAAAATGTTTAAAAATATTTAAAAAATAGTCTCTCTCTTGCCAAACGATAATTCTTAGCAATTATCTTTGGGTAGCGGAAATTTGTAAAAAGCTCCCTACAGAGATGCTAACAACATAAATAAGTTGTAACGAGCGTATAAAAATTTCGACGTAGCTTGATGAGAACGAGAAACGAGAACGAGAAGAAGAAACTTAGTGGTCAGAGCGCCTGGTCGGTTTCCAGGAGGCGCGGGTTCGAGTCCCGCTGCGTTCAAATTTTTATACGTTTTCTAAATAAGTAAAAATATATTTATTTCATAGTACGTACGCTTATTTCTTTATATTTCTATAATGTTATCTTCTGTCATATCCTGGCAGAGTTCCCCTCCGTTCCCTTTTGTCACATTTTTGAGGCATTGTAGGTTTTAATTGGCCAAACTCAACGCCGATTTTTATTTTGTTAGAAAAACTGAGAAATAATCATAACCGCTCGTCGTGCTTAATAAATGTTTATGCTGAAAAATGTTCGTAAGGTATACTTTTTGGATTCGTATTTTCGGTAAGGCTATACATTATCTTACAGATTTCTATTATAAATAATAGATTCATTGTTAATTACCTAAATATTATCTACATTTTTTTTAATTAAGAAAGAAAAATAATCTGAAATTAAATTTCAAATATAATATCTATTCATTTTAATTTTCACATAAGTAATTGTTCTCACAACTTAATTACGAGTAGGCCGTAACATGTGCCCAAAACCAGCTAGATGTAGCTTTAATAATTCTTTTAATTAAAACACCGCCATTCTTATCTTAATGTTTTTTCACGAAGAATTTGACAGTGACATTAGTCGATAGCACATGATTGATCTATGAGGACTTAAAGCCTTAAATAAAAAAAACAGAACAGAACAGATCTATGAGGACTAAATGCTATAAAATAAGAAACAGAACAGAAAATATCTATGAGGAATTATATTTTGAAGCCTTATCCCTTATATAGCAAGGTAGAGGGAATTAATGTGGGCACTCTACTCTCCACTTTCCACCTAATTTTCGAGGTAAATAGAGACCAGAGACCGTCTTGGCGCAGGCGCATAAGCGTGATTGTAAAGGGACGGTTGTGGGTTCGATTCCCACTCATAGGAATGAATGATTATTTATTAATATTTTCATTTCTTTGTTCTAGTATCAAGACAAAAATGTTGAGTTCCACCATTCAACACGCCTCAATATCACTTAATATAGTTTTATTATATTACTTTTTTGTGTATATAATTTTATATATCTTTTTGGTTACTAAAAGATTTTTAATAGAAAGAGAACATAGTGTTAAAATTAATCAGACTTAATAAATTATAACGTAACAAAATATAACATAACATATATCTAATTAATATAAAAAATCAAAGTGTTTTATACATCAATAAGCTGTTTCACGATCGGTGATATAATTCATCTCGTAAGCGGGTTTACTCGAGAGTATTGACCCTGCATACATATATATGGCTGGCGGTTTCGGGACGCGTTAACCTATTTATTGTGTAATATATATTTTTGAAAGTAGTGTAGGTTTGTTTGTTGTTTCTTTCTTTATATTTTTTTTATTGTTATTTGGTTTTAGTCGTCGTTCTAGTTTAAGGCATATTATTGATTATTAAAATAATTATTTGAGTACAAAAAAACCTTTGCAAGAGTTTTTAACGTTACGTAGTAAATTTTATAATATTATTTTTAAATAAAATAGGATTAACACATTAAAGCATAATATATTTCGTTCAAAGGAATCTCAATTCAGAATCATAGTTTGCAATAGTAAGGTACAGTCCGATTGAGCCACGACTGCGTTATAAAAAAAATCATATTTTTTTTTTATGAAACAATATTGTTTCATAATTCTATTTCATTTATACCTATTGTCTCACCGAGTGTTACCTACAGTATGTAAGGATGACAATGTTCTTTATGAAAATGTAATATTCTTTTTTAAATTTAATTAATAGCATCGTCATTGTAACTTGTATATTGATATCGAAATTTTTTCCTCTTAACAAAGAAACTCCTTTTTGTCCTTTTTGTTTTATACTTATCGTTTTCCTTCTTGTATAATTTTTTCTCTTCTTTTTTCTTTCAAATCTTTTGCCTCTGTTGATTGCGTTGACTTAGAAGCTTATTTATTTCTATTTTTCTAGTTTAAAGGTAGAACTCAATGATGTGTTTTATTTTTTTATCGTATCGAGAAAATGAATATAATTTTAACCTCTGAATGAGAATGGAACAACCGCGTTAACGGTCAGACAGTCAATAATTATAAAATCGTATATTAAAATAGAAGATTTTATGTGCTATTAAAGTTGTGTTGTAATGTACTTAAAATGGCTATAACTTTATGTACATAATATTCTTACACACTAAAATAACATATTAAATAGTTAAATATTATAAAGCTATATTTAAAAAAAAAGCTCGAGTGGCTCCTAGAAATCTCCCGAAGCCTTCGAACGTACATACCTGGAATTTCGGCCTCACAGGTAGCAGACGACTGGTTGTTACTTGTTACCAAAAGTATATGCAATAAGCTGTCTTGAGTTCTTATAATTTGACTTTTTTATTTAACTAAATATATTTACATACTTATAAATGGTTGGTTTCATTTGTTAAATAAATTAAATAGAAAAATAATTTAATTTAAGGCCATTGTGTTTGTTTGCATACTCGATTATTGTGGGTTCGATTTCCACTCGGATGGATTGAAGTACTTATTATTTTGTTATGTGTGCAGCGTGAGATATGACGTTAAGCTAAAAAAAGCTTAATACATTGAAGAACATCAATGACGAAGTAATTTCAAATCAAAACGATAAGTATGTTAAAATAATATATTATTTGTAAATGTTTCCTGTTGTCTTCTTTTTTTCCAAAAAAGCTAGTAGCTATATTAGTAAATACTAAGGACCAAGTACTTGTAACGATATGAACAATATAGTAACAAAGCATTAAATATTTTTAATTACCTGAATTAAAATAACGAATGAATAGTTGTCTTTTCCTAATAAACAACATAATAGAATTTATATTTTTCTACAGACAACATTAGTTTTTTTAAAATATATACATTATAACAATATATTAATGACGCATTTAAATATCTCAACACAACTGCCGAAAGCATAATAAATAACTAATGCCAATCAAAGTATTTCAATTACCATTGTATTTTTTTTGAATATATATCGAGAAGAGTATCTCTTTAAGCATTTGAATGATGTCATTGAAAACATAAAAAATAGAATCAGACCTATATGCATTCTTTTACTTACAAATAACCTTTATATTATAAAACTTTACGTTTTGTTTCTCAGAGAACACGTTTAATAAGTTACATAAATATATATTGTTAAGATTATGCGATTATTATCATAAAGAATTTATATTATTAAGATTATGCGATTGTTATTATAAAAAAAATTATATTTATATATATTAGTGCTCTGACTTACTAATAAAAATATTCAAGTATTTACTTCTATTTATTAATATTAAAATTCAACATCTTTGTTTTCGTTAACTCAGTATATAAATATAATTTTAGCATAACATTTTTTTGCATTTCATTTGACAACTGAATCTTCGAAAAGGAACTTTTTATTACGTATAATGAAACGTTTCTGTTTAACAATGGCAACACTAAAACAAAAATGGCGGCAGCGCGCCATTGTCACTTAGAGCACTCATTGATTATGTTGTCTCGTTCTGTCACAAGTGAAAATAATACTGCCATCCCTTTCGTTCGTGATGGACAGATGTACCGGCAATGTAATGGCATTATAATGTGTATCTGTGGAAAAACAAAATAAATTGTCGAGAGTACAGAACAGCCGTGTGTTGAATATTATTTAGTTGAATTTCTCGTAAATGCATTTTTTATTATAACTTTACGGTGTAATTATCATTAAAACGCCGAATTAATTAATTTATCAATTTTAAGTGGAACAATATATTTTATGTGCGACGTAATAGAGCGAAAATTATGAGTATATATTTCTTAATTCAATAACTTTGATTTTATGTGTTGATTTCGGCAAATCGTGTTAAAAAATTGAGGAAGAACAGCTGCTGGTGAGTAAATAATCAATTATTATGAATAAGAAAATGGTAAAAGGAAATAATATGTGCGTACTTTTTATTTATAACATTATAAAGGCATGTATTTTAAATAATGAGATCTTTATTATTATTTAATATTTAATATTGTATATAAAAATTACGTTATGCCATCGTTAGTCATAAATACAGTTGTTATGTTACATTTCAGCAAAATTGTAAACAAGATGAGTCAATTATTTTACTTTATTCCTTAAACGTCACAAATTCAAAGTAAATTATATTTATTATGTATATTAAGAATTTATATATAACAATATTGCATATATATTTCTTATTTATAGTTTCATTACTGTACATAAATTATAACAACAAACAAATACATACAAACAAATACAGTCCTATTTTGTTGCACTAAACAAATAGATAAATATAAGTTATATAAGTCTCTAATTATTTAAAATAAAAATTGGTAAATTTTTCAATGAAATAAGAAATTGAGAGCAGAGGCTCATAATTGTACCTGTTTTAGATTTGCTACTTTCACTTCAAAAGAAGCTGTTTAAACTTTAATTTAAAAGATTCTATGCATCATACAAGTACTTACTTAAAAAATACACTCATTTAAAAATATGTTTTAATATTTTTAATATTTTTAAAGTGTTATTTCACACTCAGGAAAGAAAAAATACTTATTTAGAAAACATATAAAAATTTGAATGTAGCGGGACTATATTTTAATTTTATTAATAATCCTTCTGTATCAATTTTCTACATATTGCAATGTTTTGAGATGTTTTTAAATATGTATAATAGTATGTATTACTATTTTTTGAATAACATTATGATGTGTAGCAATGTTTTTAAAATTTTATTAATATTTTATATGTAATTTTAAAATTATAACAAATTATTATTATAAACAATCAGTAAATTATGGCCTATCTCATAGACTAGTTTTATTATAGTATTTTTTTGAAAATATTTATATATATACTGTTAAAGATAGGTAACATATCAACTGTTATTTGTGTTATAACAGTTTTCAATTTTTTTATCACTATAGGCACATGGTCCCAACCTTTAAAAGGGAGCTATAGAAACAGAAGCAAGAGATATAATCTCTACTCTGAGCTACTCAGTACATCTATGAAATGCAAAGGGGTCTTACCGGGATTATTATTTATTACACATGTAATAATCATTTGCTTCTTAGGCCCCTGTATGATATTGAGATGCCGTTTTCATTCATATTTAATTTTCAAATGAAAATGGCATCTCAAGATTGGTAGGCTTATAGATATATACATATAAGATGTGCTTTCTTGTTTTGAATTGAAACAATTTAATTATCCAAAATGGAATCCAGTAACAGATAAAATCATTGAGTGACATTGTTTTTTAATATTTAAATATTTACAAACATATTATATTATAAAATCTGTATACCATACATCTGGTCAGCATTGTGAGGAGTTGATAATGACAATTTTCTACAGCTCAGTTTTCTGCTTTCTCTCTGTTGATAGTCATCTTGACAGCATCATGAACTCATTGTTTTAATATTTGTTTGGAGGTACAGTTATTTATATTTTCTTAGATTTAATACTAAAGAATACTGATGATTCAACAGATTTGTTTGTTTATTCTTGAAAACAAAAGAACATACAAAAGAAAGATGCAATCTTATTTATATTATGTTGAAGAAAAATATTTTGTTTAGTATTTTTCAGTTTGTTTCATCTCAACAGAGCTAGCTGCCTTCAGCTTTATATTATCTTTGACATGTCAAAAGTCAATTTAATTAAACATAATTTTTAATTGAAATTTCTAAAGATAAATTTATTCATATAAAATAGGAGATTCTATTTTATAATAATACTCATATTTTAAACTGGAGATGAGATTCATATCTGCATCCATACTTATGAAGAACTCAAAATAACACAAACGAATCAGTGGTATCTATCAACTTTAAATCACCATTCTCACCACGAAAATTACTATAAGAACATTCCATTAAAACATAACCAATGTTCTCTGGTCTCTCAAAACATGGATAGATTAGAAGAATTCTTAGAACATTAAAGCCGACGAGTTGTGGCCTCCTTTGGTTAAAGTAAGCTGTAGATAGCTGCGCAAATTTGATTTTATGATTATTTCTCCTTTTTTTTTTGTTTATTTTATGTAATACGGTACAATACGCAAAAGTTTAGAATACTTAATTTCAAAGCGGCCACGATGTCATCGGCGGTACTGTATCTAAGGTTGTTCGTGTAATGATCGTT
Organism: Heliconius erato x Heliconius himera; assembly: GCA_013421005.1. Classification (NCBI taxonomy): domain Eukaryota; kingdom Metazoa; phylum Arthropoda; class Insecta; order Lepidoptera; family Nymphalidae; genus Heliconius; species Heliconius erato x Heliconius himera. Next base: position 62,359 of record JAATLQ010029946.1, on the reverse strand, counting down.
GGTCTAGTTGTCATAAATCAAATGGGTACCGCCTCTCCCGATCTACCATTAAAAGTGATTAAAGCGAGAGCAGGATGGACCAAATTACACGCTTTGCCCGCGGTTTTGACTAGAAAAACGCGGTCCCTGACCTAATGGTTCACGCACGTGCTCAGTTGGTTATGTTGTCGGTTATATTTGAGGTTTATATTCAGTTTATCATCAACTTTTGTCAATGTAATGTAAAAGTAATACGTTATTTTTATTAAATGACAGATGCCTTAAAGTCTTTTTTAATCTCTTTTTAATCGTCTTATTTAATGAAAAAATTAATAGAAGCATGCAATAATATGTCATATATTATTATGGTTTCGTCACATAACCTGCAGTGTTTGGAATTTGGAAGAATAGTGGAGAAAGGAGTGTTTTTACACTAGTTTGCTCTGCCTATTTTGCTATATGCGAAATAATAATAAACCTAAAAAAATAAAACGCGTGTTTCTTTCCGTTTAGATGCTTTAGAAATGGTTAAAGATTATAACGAATTAAACAATAAGAAGTACCATATATAGTACGGGGGACGTGGTTGCTTAAATTTATATAAAATAAATCAGCTTCACGCTATATCCCGCACACTGCAGGGTAGGCAGAGGGAACCTAGTTTAAGACACTCCGTTCCCCACTTTCTGCGTAATTCTGGAGGCATTGCGTGTTGAGTGGCAGAAATCAACGCTTGTCCTCGACACGAGAGCGAAGAAATGGATATATAAATTTAAGTAAATATTTCATCTACTCGAGTGGGGATTGAACCCACAACCAGTCAGTTTTACAGTCACACTTTGTGCTCCTACGCCACGAATGGCCTTTATGTAGAATACAATAATCAAAGAAGTATAGTTTTATGTGATATATTGTACCTGCAACATTTGTAAATTGTTACGCAAAGGCAATAGTGAGTCGCGCAATAGAGCTGTAGGGAACGGAAATATTTTTTTACACTTTCAATCATTATGTTTAGAAGGAGTAAAAACCATAAGCGACTACATAACCTTAATACGAAATCTCATCTACATTTTACTGGAGAAAGTTCATGTGTATATAATATATCTTTATTAGATTAAGGAGACTATTAACATAGTAATTATTTGACTGTACTTTTTAGATTTCCGTACCTAAAGGCTAAAACGGGACTCTATTACTAAAACTCCGCTGTCTGTCCGTATGTGTGTCTGTCTGTCCGTCTGTCACCAGGCTATCTCATGAACCGTGATAGTAAGACAGTTAAAATTTTCAAAGATGATGTATTTCTGTTCCCATTATAAAAACAAATACAGATAGAGTCTGACCGTAAATGTGATGGTTGTTATTCCGATCCAACTCCAGAGAATTAATAATTTTTATTTTCCTAATTAGGGCGGAAAGCGGAGAAATGAGTGTCTTGCCACTAGGCTCTTTCTGCCTACCCTTCGAAATGAAGGAAGGTGTAAAGAAGATGGTCTATCGCTTCATAAATAGAGATTTAAGATTATGAAATATGAAGATAGGATTAGGTTACGCAACGCAGTTTAATGTGTAAGTGAATCTTGCGTTGATCAGTTTTACTTGAAACCTGATACAACACACACCTGCTAGCCGCTCGCCTTGACCGCGAAGGGGACTCGTTTTATCCTGACGTTTACGTGTATTATCCATTTTATGTTTATGCTAGTGTAGGAGAATGCATAGGTATTTTTTTGTTTTTTTATTTCTTAGCCTCACTTGTGTACTGACACAGTAGGCAGAGAGATTATAGTGTTAAGACATTCTGTTCTCCGTTTTCTCCCTTAAATCGAGAAATTACGAAATTATATAAAAACGAGGCCAGTAGTGGCGCAGGGGCACTATCAGAGCTCTACGTGATCTTGAATTAAATGGTATTGACTAACAGACAGACAGACAACAAAGTGATATATGCGAGTACCTCTAAGGATTCTTATCTTATCTTTTGATGTACGGATTCCTAAATATTAAGTTAAAAGTTTAAAATACTCGACTAGTTTTATGTTCTCAGACGTCAATTCTAAACATCACATGCCAATTGTAAATCGCGCCTGTTATTATCATCAGCGTCGAGGTTTGTTTTGTGTTGTCATAAATATTAACGCATTTACATTAGCGATGACATAATAAGCTCAAAATAAGATTGCTTGGCTTCACGCTGTATCCCGCACACAGCAGGGTAGGCAAAGGGAACCTAGTGTTAAGACACTCCGTTCCCCACTTTCTGCCGGATTCTGGAGGCATTGCGTATTGAGTGGCAGAACTCAACGCCGCGCTTAACCTCGACACCAGAGCGAAGAAATGGAAATATAAATTTAAGTAAATATTTCGAGATTGCTTGGCATCTGCAAATATTTAACTGTAATTACAAAATTTTTATTTATTTGAAGAAAAAAACATTATTCCATGATCAGCTTGTTAAGGTACCCAGGTTCCTTCTCCCGACTCTTCTATGTGCGGAAGCAAAAAACAAATATAAGTTTACATAAAATTCATATGGCTTAGGTTTCCTCATTCTTTTTCGTAATTTAATCGTTTTATTACAATTATATACTTATCGATATATTATGCCTTGACGTACAGCCCTCAACGAACAAGCCTCTTATATTAAAGAGTAGATTTTTTAATTACATTAAAAAAAGCAAGTACTTATAAAAACTAGAACGTAACTTGATAAAAACCTATGTGCCTCAGTTGTCATAACTCCAAGAGGCCGTGGGGGGTTTGAGTCCTGTGACGTAAAATTTTTTATACGTTTTCTAAAAAATAAGAGAAATTGAAATAATTAGCCAATTTTACTGGTCGGCTAATCCTGATGATTTACACTGTATATTATTTGAACTGGGTCCTTTCCGATCGTTCTTAACTTAAAAATGTCGCTCTAAAATTACAAGGGATTTTTTTATTTATGAGCTTATGATTTAAAAGATATAAATAAATATCAATCAATCAAACAAGTCGATCTCATTCTTTAATAGTCATTTTCAAAAAAAAAAAAATACTCATAATTAATGAAAGTATAGAGAGAGTAGTACAAAGTATTGTCTTCTTGGAGCATTTCATTTTTATAGATATTCTAGAAAAAAAAAATTATTTCCTTATTTCATACCAATACTACGCAAATCTTTTTCCATTATTATTGTATTTGAAAAAGAAATTATTTTTATTGTATAGGGCAACTTTTATTTACATGCTGTCTTTGTGTAATATTTTTTTATAAAAATCGAAAGAAAAACTCCGTATGATATTTTCCATTGAGTGGAGACCTCGTTTCATATTCATCAGATTTTTCAAAGGAACCCTTGACACAGAATCGTGTTTTTTATATCACAAATTGTTACATGCTTGGGAAAATAAATTTTGGCGTTGAGTTCCACTTAACACGCAATGTCTCGGTGTCTCTATTCAAGCTAAAAATAGAGAATTGAATGTCTTGACACTACATTTTATTTGCCTTTTTACATATGCAGGATGAAGCTTAGTGCTAAAAAATCCTAATAAATTATATGATTTCCTTCCCTGATAAAAAAATCTGTCATCTCCATATTCAAAAATGAGAATGAGTTTATGATCATTTTATTATTAAGGCAATTTACTGTGTTATCTTGTATGACGAAGGTGGATGGCGAGAGTTCTTCAGTGGGGCGGAAGTAAAACCAGAGTTGTGCAACAATTTTTTTTTACTCAGAGGTTTACAAATTTGTGTCCTTCGTACAATCGATACATGCTATTCTATACTCTTTTTAAAATACAATTACCCACTTTTACAATTTATATTTAGACACGTTCCATTTCTCGATATCAAATAATTATACTTAAAAATAACAAAAATACTATACTTTATATGCTAATACTAAATTATTATTAATTATATTTTATTATTATGTATATTATAATTATCATCATATATTATTATTGTTCATTAACTCATATTATATTGAAGTATAAGACAGAACATAATTGTATTAAATAGCGGGCGGTGTAATGCGAGGTATTATATTATCTGTTACACTTGGCTTACACTTATAACTAAAATTATTATATATTGAGGAAAAAGATTTTGTGGCCAGTTGTGGCGCAGGGGCACAAGTTGTAGGTTCGATCCCACTCGAGAAAATGAAATATTCATTTAAATTTATATTTTCATTTCTTCGTTCTGGTATAGAGACAAAGCACGCCGTTGAGTTCCGCCATTCAACACTGCAATGCCTTCAAAATTCAACGGAAAGTGTAGAAAAGGGTGTCTTTACGCTAGGTTCTCTCTGCCTAAACTGCTGTGTGCGGGATACAGCGTGAAGCTTTTACTTATTGTAACATTTAACATGATAGAAATCATGCTCATATTTGCATAGGTATACAAACATGTATAGTAATTTTTTTATTTAATTTTTCTCTTGTTTGCTTCTGCGGTTTTTTATAGGTATGTAATATTACATATAACAATACTAAAGCTAGAGAGATAATACTGTTTGACGTCGTGAAGGATGCTATTCAATGAATAAAACCCATTCTTTTATTGAATGAATTATTTATATGATTTTTCCTTTATATGTATGTCATCAAGTAAAGTTGTTTCTGTAGTGCAGTGGTTCCCAACCAGTGGTCCGCAGAGGCTTAAATATGGTCCGCGAACGATTGAGGAGGTGTTTTTTTTTTTTTTTTTAGATTTGCCTTTTTAGTATGTGTCTAATGTATGTGAAATCTTCCAAGCTCAATTTGACCCACTTCCCAGTGTCTAATTGAGCTTAAACTTGGATTACGATTTCCCTTTTGATAAATGAAACTACATATGATCAATTAAAAGCTAAACGGCGGCGGGTCATAAAGTTTTGTCCAGCCTTACATGGGCTGGGCAAACTTTGTGATCCGCGTAATGTGGGCATCATATGAGAGGGCTAGATTTGTAAAATACAAATAGTCATGCAAAAATATCTCGATAGCTTGTTTTTTTAATTAATATTTTTTTACCTATGTCTAGTAGAAATTTTAGTTAAATTGGTGTAGGTTAATTTAGAAATATTTTTTTGTTAAAATTAAAAGCAATAATTTTAGGCAGCAATAATAGGGTCTAAATTAATTTAATAATTAATATTAATATCTATAAGATTTTTATATTTTATTTTCTTTTTTGATTGCTGTTATTCTCTGTCTAGGTTCGAGTTAAGTCGCCGACATAATTAAAATTTAAACCGAATCTAAAATCCTCATTTTTTAGTAGACCATGGTAGCGCAGTGTCTGAATATAAACACGATAGTTATTGGTTCCGTTCCTACTCGGGGAATGACTTATTTATATTTATTATTTACCAATTCAACACCCAATGTCTCATATTTCTGGCGGAACGCTAAGTACAGAGTGTCCTGACACTAGGACACTACTAAGCACACTTAAACTCTAAGTTTAGTTTGTGATGCACGTTCCGAACGCAGTATTATAGCTGAATGAAAGCGACAATTGTTGACCACATTGATGATGTCAATTGATAGTGACATTACAATTGGGCAATTCGGGTCGACATCGCCAGTCGTCGGTGGATGTATAGGTCTTTAATGGAGAAGAATATTAAAATTGTATTTAAATTAGTTTTTTTGTATGTATCTAAATAAATATATAAAATTTTGTGTATTTTTAATATGAGTGTAAAGTACACTTTTATTCCATTATATTACTCACTTAATCTCTTCCGCATTAGCAGAGGAGGTAGAGCAACTTATAAGTCACTCCCTTCTATGCTTTTTACATACGTATTGTATGAAAGAAAGACGGAATTTAACGCCGTTTAGTAGCTTTCTATATTATATGCTTATATTTTTTCAGAAATCGATATATTTACTTATATTTATATCGTTATCTTCTACGGATGACTAGAGATATCAACTTGGGTTCTTAGTGTCTTATTTTAATAGTAAACACTTAGTAATCTAGTGTTTTTGACGTAAGCTACTGCGGATCACTAGAACGTAACGTGTTTTAAACACGATGTGTGTGAAAGCGTGGGACTCATTAACATGACGAGTCGATATAAACGTTTATTTGTTTTCCTACGACCTAAATACATAATACCTTATTTTTTCATTCAGAGGGAGCGTAGTAATAAGACACTCTGCTCCCAAACTTTCTGCCAAATTCTGAAGGCATTGCGTGATGAATGGCGGAACTCAACGCCGCGCTTTGACTCATTACCAGAGCGACAAAATGAAAATATCTAATATTTAATTTCCTCGAGTGGTAGTCGAGCTCATTTACCTTGTATCTTTTTACAATACTTTCTTTGGTGTTTAGATTTAAATACTTGTGTTTTAAACTTTTAATTATAACAACATTACAACGTCTGAGCTACATAGTGACAGCGTCCGACTCTGACTCTTAAGCTGAAGTTATGGATTTGATTCTCATGCGAATGATTTAGGTATATACATTTCGTATAAGTTCGTAAAAAACAATTTTTATTATATTTACCCTCGTGTAAGGGGTAATTGATAATTTTTAGTCGTACATTCAATGTTTGTCCTTATTGTATACAATTCCTTTCAGTTATTTTTTCCAGCTTCACGCTGTATCCCGCACACAGCAGGGTAGGCAGAGGGAACCTAGTGTTAAGACACTCCGTTCCCCACGTTCAGCCGGACTCTGGAGGCATTGCGTGTTGAGTGGCAGAACTCAACGCTGCGCTTTGCCTCGACACCAGAGCGAAGAAATGGAAATATAAATTTAAGTAAATATTTCATCTCCTCGAGTGGGGATCGAACCCACAACCAGTCGGTTTTACAATCACACTTTGTGCCGCTGCGCCACGACTTTCCTGGTCTTTCTGTTCCTTTCAGTTACTGTAATAAAATTAACTATTAACATACAAACAAAACTATAGACAATTATATTATTATTAGAATTAAGAATAAAAACTAAATATATCATACGATGTATATAATACAATTCTTTTTGTTTGGGAACACTTTTTTATCTCAATGTCGTTCTATTGTCAATGAAAATTAATTCATTAATGTTAATTTGAGTTGTAAAATTAATTTAAATGTTTTCCGCATAGATTTGTTGTACCTACTTTTATATTTATATAGCATGTGATTATTGACCTCGATGCGTCACCTAGACGAGGAAATACCAGCTTGTATCTGTATATATAAGGTTAATAGAAACAGCTGATTTGCGTTTGGCTATCCTATAAGCTACACGCTGTATCCCGCATATAGTCGGGAAGGCAGAGGGAACCTAGTGTAAATGTAAAAATACCCCATTACCCATTGATCTCCGAATTTTGAACGCATTGCGTGTTAAGTGGCGGAACTCATTGTCGGGCTCTTGCCTCGGTGCTAGACTGAAGAAATGAAAATTTTAATAATAAATAATAATTTATTCCCTCAAGTGGGGATCGAAACCACAATCGTCGCATTATAGTCACACACTTGTGCCACGTCAGCCTCTGACTATCTTATGAGTTGTAAATTAATAGTTGCGAATAAGAGGCTTTTCATAAGAAAATGATAAAGTATTGTATATTCGATTACTCTATATGCTTTGGTATTCGGAGGTGGCAAGTTAAGTAGCAAATCTGACTGAACTTATGTATTGCTTGGTTCATGAGAAATATTTTAGATATATATTTTTTTAAGCTTTACGCATACGTATACGTTTTCTGCATATAGAATGGTAAGTACGAATAACATATTGTCGTCTCCGTGTCTTTTTTTTAGCTTCAAGCCTTATCCAGTACATCGCAGGGTAGGCAGAGGGAACCTGCTCGTGAGAAGCTTAAAAAAGATTAATTTAAAATGCCTAAAGTGATTATATGGGTGCCCAATTAGTTACCAATGCGTCGTTTAGTGTAAACGAAATAATATAGGATAATAATAATGTTTGAATAAATGCTTATAAATCATTTATTTGCTCTTAACTTAATTCTATTGTTCAATATTTCAAGGTGACATCGCGGAAGATATTGTATTTAATTTTTCTGAATTTGTAACGTTTTCGATGCTATTTATTGTTTTAATTGTAAAATTAATTACATTAAGTAATTACTATTTCTCTGGACGGTTATGAAGTTATTAAACTTGTATTAAGAGTTTCTAGGAATTTTAACTTTTCAAGATTGATCGATCGATCTATATTTTTAACGTCTGATTGAAAAACTATGCTATGTCTATGGGTTTAATCCCTAATTATTTATTGTCATCTTCTCGCTTTAGTAGAAAAAGTGTAGAATTCAAAGTTCAATATTTTTTATTTTATATTTTTTTAAAGCGACGTTTTAATAAATTTCTGTAGAGTACTTTCTCAACGTAGCAATGTCGATTGATAAAAACGGTTGGTCTCTTACTTGATACCGTTACTCGGTCAGATGTCTCAGTAAAAACTTGTTTCAAAGGTAAAAAATATCGAAAATTGCTCTAAATTTAAATATTTTCTTTTACCAACTGTTAGCGAAGTCATTAATTTTTGATAGAAGGGATGTGATATCTATGATTTAGGGTAGGGTGAAAAATCTTTAATTAATATTTATGTTCTATATATTGATCTATGTATTTAGGTCATGTTAGTTCCGCCATTCCGCAAAACGGAGTAACGCTTAATAAGTGAGCGGAATGTGGAATAAATTGTCACTCGATTTTCTGTACTTATCTGACGGGAGCATTCTAACAATTATTTTTTTCTAGCTTCTGATTGTATTCTTTATATAGCAGAGGATAGGTCCTAATGTTACACAACAAGTGCAACAATGACTGTTTTTTCCGAAATGTTAGTTAATTCAAGATTATTTAAAAATTATTATTTTTTTAGCCTTACACTGTATTACGCACATAGTAGGGTAGGCAAAGGCAATCTGGGAACCTAGTGTTGAGACATTCTATTCCCATTAAGACACTTCCCTTCCCCTTTTTTTATAAAATTTGATTAAATGTTGAGGCCAATCGTGGCGCAGGGGCACAAAGTGTGACTGTAAAATGTGACTGGTTGTGGGTTCGATCCCCACTCGAGGAGATGAAATATTTATTAAAATTTATATTTCCATTTCTTCGCTTTGGTAAGAGGCAAAGCGCGGCGTTGAATTCTGCCACTCAACACGCAATGCCTCGAGAATTCGGCAGAAAGTGGGGAACGGAGTGTCTTAACACTATATTCCCTCTGCTTACCCTGCTGCGTGCGGCATACAGCGTGAAGCTGTTTTTTTTTATTTAAATTAAATCTATTGCAATATTCCAAAAATTGCAAATACATCTCAGTTGCACCATAGGTACGAACGATATCATCTATTACACGTATGACTCAAAACACTTGCCATTGATACCTAATTTAAATATTTACTTATGTCTCTACTGTATAAAGTGTCGTCATCTCAGCGAGTTGTTAGTTTCCTTACACCGCTACGTTTGACACATCGATGGTTTTAGCTGTCGCGTCTTGTATAACGGTAGTGCGAATTTAACCTTAAGTAAGTTTGAAGGTTTTTTCTTACTGAATTTTTATCACTTTTATTCAGCTTCCACAATTTACTTAAGTATAATTTATTTTTAAGAATATACTTTTAAGACACTCCGTATTCGACGTTGAGTGGAAGAACTCCGCACTTTTCTTTTTACCAAAGCGTGGGAATGAAGATATTAAATAATTAATTCCCTCGTGTGGGAATTGAACCCGCAACTGTCGTTCTCACTGTGAGACGTTATGATCTTGCGCCACATTTTGTACCATATAAAGATTTAGAACCTGTGACCATTTAGTGCGGAATTTAAAATAAATTGATAAAAAAACTATAAAAAATATGCATATTTTCGCGCAAAATATATGTATGTACCTATACATATTACATGTAAGTGACTCTTGTATAGTTACATAAAAGTTTATTATAACGAGAGTTCAAGTATATTTTCTAAACAAAAAAAAAGTATGTTGATACTTGAAGCTTATAAACGTTTATAATCGGTTAAAAAGGGGTTACCTTATCTCCCTATCTAAGTACAGCGGTGGTACAATCTGTTAGTGGACCATAGACTTTTAAGTGGCGGTACATCTGGCTTTTTGTTCTAAGCCAGAGTTCATACATATATTTAAAAAAAAGGCTTGTTAGTACTATAAGAGAGATGCTATCTCTCTTAAGACTATGTTGTTTAAGCTTCTCTATATGATTTCATACGTCATAATAGTTAAGTTCTAATGATAATATGTGGCTTTAGCTTTTAGTTTAGTTCGTTTGAAAAAAAAACGATTCCGCTCTTTATTGATATATACATAATAAATAAAATCGTTTCTTACATTTTTCATTACATCTATTATAGCGCCTACAATATGGAAGTTCTGAGTTTAAACAGCTTTTGGTTTATTCTGTATTACTTTTTTATTTTTAACCAAGTTAAGGCGCTCAATCGTGGCGGAGTGTCACAAACGAGTGACTGTAAACTCGACAGTTTAGGGATTCGATTCCCACTCAAATAGATCGAAGCGAGGCGTTGAGTCCGCCCTTTAAGATTTGTGAACGCTTCTACTACTTGCGGGATAAAGCGTGAAGCTGGAAAAAAATGACTTTTTTCAAAAAACGTGGATACTCATTTGAATAGCTACCTAAACATCATTACAATTTATAATGTCTAAAAAAAGACAGTTAATGGCGAATTTACGTGGCTGATATTGGTGAGAGTCACCGATCCGACAATCGATCATTGAGTAACCCTTTGCACAACGCAGTCTAGCTCCATTGCATGCATTTGAGGTTGTGACATCTGTAACTACTAATTAGAATAAAGTTGAAGAATTTGTTTGGTGGAACGAGTTGATTTTTAGTACTAAATTTCTTTTTATGTTTGGAAGTCCAAGAAGGTCTATAGGTATCGCTACTTTACTTCGGTGATGGTACGATACTTTCAGAATCATCCCTGGCGCTTAGAATGTATCATGTTTCATACACAACAATTATAATAGTTAAATACTTATTTAGAACACGTAATTTTTTTTAACGTAGCGGGATTCCAGGAGGCGCGGGTTCGAATCTTGCTACGTTCAAATTTTTATACGTTTTCTAAATAAGTAAGTATTTTTTTTCCTAAGTGTGGAATAACACTTTAAAAATGTTTAAAAAAATAGTTCATTTTTAATATATTCACGGGATTTGATAAGAGATCTTTAAACTGATTATGCTTTCAAATAATCGGCTTAAAGCTATCATTACATAGTTTAGACCATTACAGAGAAAGTTCTAGTTTAAAATCAATTCAAATGGAGTATCTGTTAAATGCATTTGTAACCCCAATTAAGTTAAAAATAGAGCAATGTTGCAATTTATCACTCAAGGAGAGCGGAGAACAAAATGACTTAACACTATGTCCTTTCAGTCAGTGTAGACTAAAAGAATATACAATAAAAAGCTATTAGCGGACTAAGAAGCTGAAAAAAAAAACCTCACATGAGGTTCGCTTTTTAACTGCTATTTAATCATAATCCTTATTGCAATAAACCGAATATTTGTTACATTTCTTATCGGCGTAGTTTCCCGCAGGTGTCCGATCTGGCCCGCACGCTAACTCCGGCAGCTAAAAAAATATTGACACGGCCCGGCACATTTACGACTTGCACGATTACAGTGCGTTGAACTTAATCAATGTTTGTGATGTGTTCAGGAAATCGTATTAGAGAGAGTTTTGTCACTTTTTTTAACGAAAAATAATGTTAATTTTGTCAATTTTTATTTTTGGTCAATGAATGTAGTTTTATTTTAATGAATGTAGTTTTATTAAAATGTTGTTTATGTTAAGATTTTTGTAGCTTTACGGTTTTTACTAAATATGACATTTCCGTTACCCATTTTCCGCCGAATTCTAAAGACATTGCGTGTTGTCTGTTGAGTCGCGAAACTTAACCACGCGCTTTGCCTCGTCACCAAAGTGACAAGTTACGCCTCCAGAATTCGGCGGAAAGTGGGGAACGGAGTGTCTTAACACTAGGTTTCCTTTGCCTCCCATGCTGTGTGCGAGATACAGCGTGAAGCTGATTCGATATTTCCCTGAGTGGGATTCGAACTCCCCAGTCGCGTTTACAGTCGCTCACTTGTGCCCCTTTGCCACGACTGGCGCACATATTAGTCAGTGTTTACTTTATAAACACCAGGTTTATATTAGCATAAACATGCATAAAAGTGAAAAATGTTTTAAGTAGGTACTAGTAGAGGCTTTTAATATGGGTCATGTAGACATTTATTTTAAGAAAAATTTTAAAATTTAACAAGCTTGAAAGGGCTCTTAAAAACTGAGATGTTCACCATTAGTTTAATTTTTACATTTTCTAACGTTTTAAAAAAATAAAAAAATAAGTAACACAAACGATTTTTGTTAGTTTATGAATGAGGCAAACATTTTTAAGTGCTAATAGTTTCGAAAAATAGAAAATGGCATATTTAGAATGGTGTTAAACAATTTATTTATAGTACTACTCTGTGAATTGGCTAATCATGACTGTGTTGCCATCAATTTGTAAACTTTCTCCCTTATTTGGTAATGTTATTGTAAACAGCGGTGTTAAAGTGAAAGGAGAATAGTAAACTATTAGCGTTAACCATACTGTCATTATGAATATTTAACACGTATAGTTGAACAGTATTGATAAAAGCTTTATCCCCCCTATTACCCAGGAAAGGGAGCAACACATCATCTGAGTAGTGATCGAGCTTGTTGGCTCATTATTGACTATAAAATGTTAAATACCTATGGCATAGGGGTGTGACGGCTGTGGGTTCGATCCCTATTTGAGAGAATGAATTATTATTTATTAATATTTTCATTTCTTCTCTCTGGCACCAAGGCAAAAAGCCCGACGTTGAGTTCCGTCACTCAATATGCAAGCCTTAAAAAAATCGGCGTAAAATGAAGAACGGAGATTCGTCACACTAAGTTCCCGGTTACTGATTAATTTTTTAATTAAATTATAAGATTTTGTCATAATTCTATAAATTCACGTAGCTTTCAATCAATTTAACAAGGAAAAGGAAACAACATATTATATAATATAGATGATACTTATGTAAAGTTTTTGTCAATTTATTATGTATTTTTTGTCATTATAACAGTTATAATAATGAGTGCCATTTTTTCCCGTATGATACTGAAGAGTCTTGTTCGTCTAAGTTAACGAACCTTGTATATACTGTAACACTTTTTTGGCGTTTATTTAGATATTTTTGTCGGTCGTGGCTGTAATATGTTAATATTGATAAGTCACGAATAACAATTATTAATTATCTTGTATGTCATTGATAAAAAAAAACCTTTTAAATTACATTTTTAAAATTTCATTTTCAAATTTCAGTACAAAGTGCAGATTATATTTAATTTTAGGCTCCTCCTCCTACTAACAAATAAATAATAAATTATATTTGTAAAATTTTATTAAAGTTCACCGAGGCGCCTGGCTTCCATTCCTTCTGTCTAAATAAACCGTAAAGCTAAAATTGTTTTGTCGTAGTTGAGGGTTATAGGTATAATGACGACCGACCAGTCTATCTAAGACTCGTTGGTCGTCGTTGTATGCTTTTAATATATTATTTTGTGACCAATTTATCCAAAATATTCATTATTATTTAATATTTCTAATAAAATAAATAATATCATCGTGTTGTAGGTTGAAATCCCTATCTGATATTATTGTATCGGTTCATAGGAAATTGCCACAAGATGGGAAAAATCTATGTAATATATTTTTTACATCTTCACTTTTTTCTGGCAAATTATTGTTAAGACACTTCGTTTCCCACTTTCCGACCAATTTTTGAAACATTGAGACATGTGGTTGTTGAAACTTAACGCCGCGCTTTGTCTTGTTAGCACAGCGATGAAATGAAAATAATTTAAGTATAATCAGTTCCCTGAGTGGGATTGGATGCACCGTTGAATTTACAGTCAAACACAGTGCCATCACGTTACAACGGCATCTATGTTAATATCTAAAAAGTACTAAATGGAGAACAATTCAATACGTAATTAGATTCACTCTTTCGCCGTTGCAAATGGGCGAATTGCAAGAAACTAAAATAAAAATAGTAATACAAAAGAAGAATAGAAAGTCTACCATACCGCATATATTTATATATTATAATTAAGCTCCCTTAAATCTAGTTAAATCAATCTTATCTTTATATTAAGTAAAAGCTCATGGCCTTGAAAACGAATAAAATATGTAAACGAAAGAACAACAATACAAACATTCTAAAATCTTTAACAATAAAATCGACTTCTTCAATTTCAAAGGGATCCCATAGTCAAACTTTCACCAAACTATCCTTAAATGTATCCTTTCTAATAAAAAAGAAAAATCATCGAAATCGGTTAGGTTGATATTGAGTTATTCGTCCGACTAGTAGCTTTCAAATATAAAAAAAATAATGAAAATCGGTTCACCTAGTCCATAGTTCTAAGGTAACAAACGAAGACAAATACAGTCAAATTGATAATCATTTGACTCTTTTTCTTACATGAGTCGGTTAAAAAAGGCACGTTCATCTGTGAGCGTGTTAAAGTTGTTATATTAATAAAAAAACGCCGTGACAGACGGACAGACAATCAAGAAAACGGTGCGGAACCCTAAAAAAACCAGACGTCTGACAAGCTGTTCAGTACAAAGCGTAATTTGAAATCAGAGCTAAGATTGTGCAAGCAAATTACTAGCCACTTTAGTGTGTAACTGTTAACAAGGTTGTGTCTAAGGTGGATTGAAATGGGTGTTTTTCGATCTCGTCTCACATTCTGCACACGACCCGATTAGTTTTATAGCTGGCAACATTGGAGTAGGTAATTAGACACTGTCGTCGCGTTGGTGTCTTTCGTACTGTTTGTTTGGTTGGATTTGATAATCTCACGAACTTCAGGTTCGAGTTGAAAGTTCTTTTTGTTTTTTGGATTGTCTATTTATGAGGAAGGTTATATAACCATAATGCCATATGCCCTATGTAACTTTTAGTTATTTCTATTTGACCACGGGGGCGAAGCCGCGGGTAAAATCTAGCCTTATAATATATGTGACTTTCTGGTCGGGTAACCTTATATAGGTTACCCGACCAGAAAGTCATCTATCTTTTTAGCTCCACGCTGTATCTCGCACATAGCAGGGTTTTCAAAGGGAACCTGGTAACCTAGTGTTAAACCAAATTTAAGGCTTGAATTTTATCCAGAGTCAACACATAACTCGGCGCCCATATATATTTCTCATTCTTTTGTCGGTGAAGTGAGGCATTATTTAACATGCGTCTGGCCTCTCATTTCACATTTATGTTTTTCGTGGCTAATAGTAGACATCGGTTGACGATTGTGTAAAATATTGTTCATATTTTAATGGGTTGTATTTTTCTCACAGTTATTTTGTTTTCAAAAAAATTGTAATTAGGCTCTTATTTTTACCGTCTTTAGCTTTTATGTTGTAGGCTAAAGATAAGTGAAGACATTTAAACACTATTTGTTGCTTTGTTTTTAGAAAACGTCAGTGCTACTTACATAAATAAATTTCAAAATAGATTCCTGAAGCGCTCTAGAAACCGAATACTCATACACAAAATATAATACTGGTTTGCAGGAACTATTACATTCTCAAAAAAAAAAACATTTTTTGCTATAACTAATTCAAATTGAAGTAAAATAAACACTTCTTATGTATAATGCAAATTCGAAATGTGTCCTAGAAATCAAGAATTACGACGCCTTCGTACAAAATTCCACTAGATAATGGATATGAAGCGTTCAATCTTTGATACATTCGAACATTCTCGTTATGTTAAAAATGTTTAAGTTTTAGTACTTATAGTTTAGTTCTCTATAAGAAGTTAATGATTGTAGAAATTAAATGGACTCTATTTTAATAGACTATAAAAGATATATTTTTATCTTTTTTTTGGTAGCAAAATACCAGGCCCTTTGAAATTTCACTCAAAAGACATTAGTTTTTTTTTTATCATTTATAAAACATTTTGTTAATAAGTAAAAGTAGCTCAAGCAATCACTTTAATTAAAAAGTCGGGTCGGTGCAACAATAAAAAAATATTACCTTTTGTTTCGAAAAAAATAATAATTTTATTTTCTATTGTTACAGATGCTGCAGGAATATCTCAAAGACTGATTTTAAATAACTTTTATAATGTTATAAAGCTTAAAGAAGCAAAATGTTTAAATTGCTCGGTGGACTGAGCGTGTACTTCAAGTACCAACCGATAAAGACAGACAATGCTGTGTTCAGATTACACAACATATTTACAACAGTTCTGTTGTTGACCTGCTCAGTGATCATCACCGCGACTCAGTATGTGGGGGAGCCCATAAAATGTATAGTGGGCGGTGGTCTGCCGGCGCACGTGGTGAACACCTTCTGCTGGATTACTTCTACGTTCACGATGCCTGACGCTTTTATTAGAGAGGTAAGGATTATTTTATAGATAATTAGAAATAAAGGCCATGCGGCATATGAGGCCAGTCGTGGCGCAGGGGCACAAAGTGTGGATGTAAAACCGACTGGTTGTGGGTTCGATCCACATTCGAGGAAATTAAATATTTACTTAAATTTATATTTCCATTTCTTTGCTCTTTTGTCGAGGCAAAGCGCGGCGTTGAGTTCTGCCACTCAACACGCAATGCCTCCAGAATTCGGCAGTGTCTTTACATTAGGTTCCCTCTGCCTACCCTGCTGTGTACGGGATACAGCGTGAAGCTGATTTAGAAATAAAATGGCAAATTTTGCAGTGTGAGATAAGTGATGTAAAAGTATGTAATGTTCATTCAGAGGCCGTCGTGGCGCAGCTGCACGACGTTTGATTGTAAACACAACCGTTCTTGGTTCGATTATCAATAAAGGAAAGAATAAGCTGAAACGTGGCGTTGTGTTCCGTCGCTCAACACAGAATGTGTCGAAAATTAGGTGGAAAGTGGAAAAAAGAACGTTTATATTGTATTGTATCTAACTGCGGTTACTAGTTCCCTCAAACAACGTGGGCGCGTTCTAAATAAGTCGCTAAAAGATGTCCAGCGTTTGTTTTTAATTAGATAGGTTATGCGAAGTCAACGTTTACTTGATGGTGTGCTTGTTGAATATAGAATTTATCATGGTGAAAAGTATTTAAAATATATGTAAAAGTGCTTAGTGAGCAAAAAAGGAGACGAAGGTTAATGGACTATACTGAAAAGCTTTCAGCGACACAGCGTTTAATTGTTAATAAGACGGTTGTAGATTCAGTTCCATTCGGAGGAATTAATTATTTTCCATTTCCTCGCAAACCATGCAGAAAGAGCGGAGGGTCTTAACACTGGGTTTTCTCTGTTTACCATCCATAATGCAAATATACAAGCTAAGGCTGTTGTTTATTTTTATGTGATGCTATACTTTGGTCGTTTTGATCAGTTAGTGTCCATTTACGTTTCCTTATAAACTTGAATCAAGTTTATTGAAAGTACTTTTATGAAATAAATGCATATATTCGTAGAAACATTTCGAAAGCATTAAGCGGGACAAAATTGCATACGTCCGTAATTTCAATCGTTACGTTGATTGGTTCTGTCTGCAGTAAGGCGTAATGACAGTAAGGGTGACTAGGTCGAATATTATTGAGGTGTATATATATATAAGGATCTTATTATTTATTAGAAGCCATCGTGGCACAGACTGACAACGTTGTACTATAAGCGCGATGTGTGTGGGTTGAATCCCCATTTGGGAAAGTTAATTGTTTGCAGTTTCCCGTTTTGATTCAACACTCAGTGTTCAGGCGGAAAGCGGAGAACGGTACGGACTGTCTTAACACGAGGCTCTCTGGCTATCTTGCTATTTGCGGGATAAAGCGTGAAGCTAAGGAAATATTATTAATTGGCATGCTCAAAAACTATGGTACTAATAAATCCACGTTATAATGATACTCATAGAATGGTTTTAAAATAGAAAAAATATATATATATCCATATTTATTCATGTTTTTATTATTTTGACCCTGTTCCTTAAAATATTATCAACTTATATTACCTACAAAAAGTGCTACACGTACGTTCTCTAGTAATAATTTAACAAGTTACTGCTCTCCTTTGTCTAGTATTTTTACAGGGGTCGTTATTCACGCATCTGTCGGTCTGTACGTTGCAGCTTTCGCTGGCGTCGTGCCAGCTCGGCTATTTTAGCGGGACTTTGCTGTCCCTTCGTCGATCCTGTTGGGTGCGCTTTTTGTTTGTTGTTATCCACTCGCACTTGGTTTCGTCCAGTGTTAATATTTATTTTAAAGTACTGTAGAGTAATAGTTTGTCCTTTTAGGTGTGAGAATCTAAATGTTTAATAAACTAGGACCAGCCACATGCTGTGCACGGCGGGTGGAGCTGAGCGAAGCTATATTGCGCAAAATTTTGCGAAATTTCTATTTTCTCAGCACGTGCAGGGTTAGGTTAGTCAAAGTTCAATTTGTGCGCGTGAACTTCAAAACGGTCCACAGCTTAACTCTATGGGACACATTTTGACCATTTACTCAAAAACTACAATTACAATTATCACCAAACTTCGCTGGTATCACCGTGTCGTCCACAACGTTCCTACAAAATTTCAGAGCTGTAGGTTTAACGGTCTAGTAGGAGTAGCATTACAACGAAACACATTTTTGACCAATAAATAAACTTTACGCTGTACCCCGCACACAGCAGGTTAGGCAGAAGGCTCCTAATGTTAAGACATTTTATTCCCCACTTTCCGCCGAATTTTGGAGGCATTGCGTGTTGAATGGTGGAACTCTACGCCGCGCTTTGCCTCGACACCAGAGAGAAGAAATTAAAATATAAGTTTAATATTTTATTTCCTCGAGTGGGGTTCGAACCCACAACCACGCGCGCTTACAGGCACATCTGCCCCTGCGCCACGACGGGCCTCAGTGTGTTTGTAGTTTGTACATGTTTTAATGTATATATTCTATTCCCTTGAGCAATAAATAGTTTTGAAATTATAGGCGTCGCAATCTTAATTTTTTTTATAGTCGTTCTAAAATAATATATATTAATTTGTAGTGACTTTATTATATGCATGTACTTATTTTAGTTTTGGTAACTGACATTAAGGATATCCCTACATTAATTAACACGAATCAATTTTAATTAAATATGAAATTAATTGTGATTTGTGTTAGTGACTATAATTAGTAAAATTATTCTTTAAATAAAGGAGAAAAAAGAGTAGAACGGAGAGAAGAGTCAGTGCGTTACCTACAGGTAACGCACTGACTCTATCCCGGCATCCTTTGATAATGGTTATGATGACGATAATGATTAGAAATAAAATAGACTATCTTTATATTGACTTCTAGGCAAGTAAGAAAGGCAAGTTATTCATCTACAGCCCATGATGTAACCCTTGAAACAATAGGCTTATTATTAATGTAAATAAATGTCACGTTGTCATAGTATTCTGCAGATCTATGAAAATTAGTTTCTATAAACGAGTGGTATTTATCATTATTAGCAAAGTTTCCATTTTAATATTTATTATCGTTTGTGTAGCTTTACATATTTTGCAAGAACGTCTTTGAACGCCTTCGCAATGTATATAGATTCTTTTCGTATTAGTGTATACAATCGTGTTTTATTGGATATTCCAACCATATTTCTTATTTTGTTGTTGTAAATAGAGAGTTCCGATTTGTATATTAGATATGTAATTGTTAATTCAAAAATCTTTGGGTCATTTTAAATAGTAATATCTATAGCGGCAGCCTTGCTTTCATAATAAAATATTCATCATTATCATCATCATCAGCCTGTCTTAGTTCATCACCGCATTAAGACCTCGAAAATATTAAAATACTATTATTATAATATTAAATATATTGTAATGGTTGTGGGATCGATCCCCACTCGAGAAGATGAAATATTTACTCAAATGTATATTTCAATTATTTATAATTATAGACTAAATATATTGGTGACGAATTTTGCTTTCCAACATAAATGAACATATTTTACAGATTATAAAAATAAAAGATCTAAATAAAACCACAGCTTTTACAGTGTATTCGTTAGCCAGGATGTGGGCAGTTACTCAATTACCAGCACCTAGTTTGACTTTGCTGCGATTTATAAAGGCCGATTGCTTTGACCTCTCCCAATGAACAAATAGCTTCAGGACGAACGACAAATATTGATTACAAAAAAGCTTACAATTCGCATTTCAAATAAAGATATAATATTTAATTAAATAAAATATAGTTACTATTATAAATAAATAAAAATAAATCAGCTTCACGCTGTATCCCGCACGCAGCAGGGTAGGCAGAGGGAAACTATTGTTGAGTCACTGCGTTCCCCATTCTGAGTGGTAATTAAAATATAAATTTATATAAATATTTAATTTCCTCGAGTGGGAATCGAATCCACAAACTGTCACGTTTACAGTTGCCCTTGAACCATGACTGACTTGTTTATAATTTTTGTCGTTAGTCTTGTAGGTAGGTTCCTTTTCTTTATATGACAACAATTAATTCTTTATAAGTAACGTCTCAAAGGTCCCTTGTGCATCGCTGCTACGGGTCTGTTGAAATTATGATAGCTCAGTGAACTCTTACAAAACGGCCTTTATTCGTAAGATAGCCTGCGTTTTATTAAATTGACATACTATGTAACCCGACCTGGCCTCGGCTGAAGGGTTATCGGTGTTATATTTTTTTGTATGTTTTAACTTTATAGTTTATAACATTATGGTTATGTATAGTTTTTGTATATAAATAAAATAAATAACTCAGCTTCACGCTGCATGCTGCACACAGCAGGGTAGGCAGAGGGAACCTACTGTTAAGACATTCCGTTCTCCACTTTCTGCCGAATTCTGGAGGCATTGCGTGTTGAGTGGCAGAACTCAACGCCAACGCGCGAAATATTAATTTAAGTAAATATTACATCTCCTCGAGTGGGGATCGAACCGACAAATTTTGTATATATTTGTAAAATCTCTATATAATATCTTAGAAAGTAAGCGGGGCGAGAGGAATGGAGTGTCTTAGCACTGGGTTTCTCATATCTATTCAGATATATGTATAATACTACCCGTACACAGTAAAGAAATCTTCTAAATATATTTATTTTGGTAATTTTTTTCAGATATAGATTTTTTCTTTTCGGTTCACGTTAAGTACTCTTCAAATTTTGACAACGCGATGCATAAGCGTTGTTATCTTTTGATTACGTTGACTTAAAAACTTAATTCTTTCCTGTGCTCCGAAGGGGACCGCGAACCACAACATTTGGTATTAATTTCTGTTTTCATCATTCTGAGATAAATGTTTTTGACAGACAGACAACAACGTGATCCTATACAGTAGTGATTCTCAACCTTTTTTTTGTTGCGGCACATATTTAACGATTTCAAAATTTGGCGGCACACAAAGATAAATTATTTTCTACAACACACTGCATAAATATTATAGTTTATGACAAAAATTTTAAATATACGAATTTATTTTTTTGTGGATTCAAATATATATTCATGTTAAAAATATTTTCTTTTTAAATGATATAATTTAATAATATTAACATAATTATATATTTTCAAAATTTGGCGGCACACTTTTGAAATTTGGCGGCACACAAAAGTGCCGCGGCACAGTGGTTGAGAATCACTGCTATAGAGTTTCGTTTTTTCGTTTTAAAATGTGGAAATAATAATAGTTTTTATAATACCTAACAAAGATCTTCTAGGATATAAAGTTTATTGTCCTACCAATAGGCGAGTCGTGATTAAAACTTGATTCACAATGCGTAACACGTGCACTTGCATTTAATTGATATTCTCTGTGTAGAGCACGTTGTGGGAGTTGATATGATAAGCTTAATTAAATATTTTATGAATAAAAATGTATATATATGTGATGTTGTAATAATAATATGGAGGCAGTATTATGTTTTTTGCTGTTATTTTTAATGGAATTAAGGTTTTAGATTTTTTCTTTTTATCCTAAATGTATTAACGTATTAACCCCTGTTTTTATTGTAAGGGTCGTAATATATTAACCCCTCTTTTTATTGTAAGGGTCTGCCTACCAACTCGATATATTCCACTTTGTATGATCTTCAACATCCTCTGTGGTTAATCTATTGGGTCTCAGGTCCTGCATCACGAAATCCATCCATTGCATATTTGGGGATCCGATGTGTCTCGGAGTCAGAACGTCTGTCTTCGTACATGACAGTTGTAGTCTTAAATTTGCTTGATTTTTTTATATGTAATGTATAATATTATTATTTATTACAACAATGCCGTACTTTGCCTCGACACCAGAGCGAACAAAAGGAAACATAAATTTAAATAAATATTTCATTTCCTCGAATGGGGATCGAACCCACAATCGTCGCGTTACAGCCACACCATGGTGCCCCTAAGCCAGGATCGTCTCAATAATTTGTCATTATACATTTGCAATTTAAGAATCATCTTAATATCTTATACAGTCTAGAATTGAATAAGATAGCGTGATTCACAGCGTGATGACGCCATAATTGCTACATGCCGGTATGTGGGTTCGTAGTAAAATCCGTAACGGTTATTACTGCACTGACCCATTGATCTACAGCCTACATTGTTTTCTCAAAGTTTTGTATTGTCTTTAGCGAAATTATCGTTCTCTTTTCTAAGAAATTAGAAAGGTGCTAACTATTAAATGTGATTTTTACAGGTAAAATAAATGTAGAGCAAAATGGATAAAACATAGTTATACTGATTTCTTTTTAATTATAATTATTTATTTTTAAATTTCCAGCTTTATACTATATGTAACATAGTAGGAGAAGAGAGTAGTAGTATCAAGATCAAGTCAAGAAGACACTCCTTTCTTGCGATATTCGAAACATTCTAGAGTGGCGGAACTTAACGCCGTTTTATTGTTAGGGCAAGGAAATGAAAATAATTAATTATTCCTAGTAGAAATCGAATCTTAACTACTTACCACTTTTCTATATTTATCTTGTAACTTCTAATATAGTTATTTTTCGCAGGCAGGCAAGGAGGTAGCGCATCCCGGTGTTATGAACGAGTATGACAGTTCCACAGAGAAAAAGTATTATACGTACTACCAGTGGGTGTGCTTCATGCTGTTTTTACAGGTAATCATTATAATTTATTTTAATTTTTAATATTATCTATGTGTGTATATGATAATAGTGTAGTATATATTTTATATGGATTGGTATAAACTTTAAATGTTTTTAAATAGCCTGGAATTTCTGCGCAACTTAAAAAATATCTAATTAATTATTAATGGAATGGAGTGTCTTAACACTAAGTTCCCTCTGCCTACTCTGCTGCGTGCGGGAAACAGCGTGAAGCTGACAAAAATTATCTATTTTGTATTCTAAATGTGCTTTTTGTCACACATTTCTAGCGTTTTTGTTAGATAGAAAAGCTCTTATTTTACGCAATATTTAATTTTCCGTCCATGGAATACGTTACATATTTTTACATAATAATATTTAAAATATAAAACTTTAAAAATCAAAGCATTCTTTACTTATATTAAATAAACAAATGGTTTAAATATAGGCCACGTACTAAATATAATAGTATCTACAAATAGGTACTTCAACCAATGATTGTTTCGAGTGTACTAAATAACTCGTATTGAACGTATCCCTTACATCTGTTTGTCAATCATAATTTATTTTGTCCTTGCATTTAGCTCGATGGTATGATACCCCCCCTCAATTATCGTGACATTGAAGTGACCCCAGCCTTAACATTGTGAAAGGACACTAAAATGCAATAGGCAATTTGTAATTCAAATATTGACTATTCATAGTGTTGTACCTTTAAAGTAGGGATATCCGGAAGTCTTCTCGTATTGCTCCCCTACTCTCCCGAAGAACCCTAAAAGTTACTTTTTTCTGGTTCAGCAGGTTTTTACGGAGTCATTTCGGCTGTGTTCTTTCAGTCAGTTACGCAGTAACGAAAAACTTTTATAAAGTGAAAAACTCTCAATTTTGGAGTCGATTTTGAGGTGCCGTTTTCATTCATAAATCATGTACATATCTAAGAATGAAAACGGCATCTCAAGATCGATCTGAGACTTGAGAACGATTTATAAATACGTACCTAGGTTTTATCTGCCCTACTATATGCGGAATAAATCGTGAAGCTGAATACATATCACGTGCTACAAAAACGATATAGTATCTGTTCTAACCACATTAAGATCATATCCTGTCCAGTGTTTCCTTATGCATGAAGTAACAGGACCCTTGACCTTTGATGGAGGAACACTGTCGCGGTGTCTGCGGTTACACGTTGTACATAATAATTATTTATTAATATATATCAATTTATCTTTATTGAAAACGAACCTCATTTTCTTTAAAGACGCTCTCATAGACGACTATTAGCATATAACTGAGAATTAATCTCTATGAATGAATTTATTTATAGTTGGTTAAGATTAACTAATAATTTTGATCGAAACATGATAAAATCTAATTGTTCGAGGTAGCTCCCCACAGGTATAGATTATATAGCATGTAATATTTCTCAATAAATGGAATAACTAATAGGAAAGTTTTTTCAATTCAAGCTTAGTAGTTAGTTGTGTTGAGCCAAACAAATTCTTCAATTTAACATTATTATAGTATAGATACCGTGAAATATATCTATTAAGTATTATTTAATTATTATTATTATTAAATTATAAGGGTGAACAGAACAGCATCGATGTTATGTGGTAAACACGTAGCAATAATATATATTTTTTATCTTCACGCTATATTTCTATATTTCTCATATAGTAAAGTAGGCAGATGGAACCTAGGAACCTAGAGTTGAATTCAATGTTTCGGCAATAAATAGAGCGGCGATGAACTCCGCCACTCAACACCCAATGACTCCAAAACTGGGGAACCGATTGTTTTAACACTAGATTCCCTCTGCTAGCACTGGCAAAACCGTGAAACTGAAAAAAAATCTCGTTTTGTTTTGACGTTTCAGTAATGGCGGCATGCGATTTATAATTTCTTCTTTATTCTGGAATACGATTGTTAAAACGTATAACACTATATGAAAGATAACTAGTTAGTCCATTTAAATAATACCATAGGCATAGGCATACCATAAGGAAATACTCTGAATAAATCTTAATAAATATTAAGTCATTGTTGATGCATTTTATTGTGATGATTTATATTTCTTACTAAACGATCGTAATAGTTACTTTTATTCTGTCTAAAATATAGATGTTTTCCGGTTTAGGCTGTTATATGTGCGACAGTGTGTTCTGAAACTGTGCAATGTCTCTTAATTTTTTTTTTTAGTAGGCAACGGACAAATCTTGTGTTAAGACGTATCGCGGTTAAGATATATTTAGCTCAACTTTCTAAACAATGCATATTAAGCGGCGGAATTCACCGCCGCGCTATGTTTACTAAAAAACTTATAATCTAGAAAACAACTTGATTTCTTGTTACCACAGCGATAAATATAATTAAATTCCCCAAATGGGAATTGAAATCACAACTATAGCGTTTACAGTCAAAAGCTGTAAATTACAAAACTGATTCTTATGATAAATAATATTTAGTTGCATGTACTAATTTACTTGTAAATTCTAGATACATAAAGGAGGAAAATAAACTTGGCTTAAATAAAAATACATTACATAAAAAAAATATATGTTTAACTGGTGATAGCAGCGAAGTATATTTACTGCCAATAAAATACCAATAGGTATTTCGACATGAATTTAAATTAATTATAGCCCAAAAGGATAAAATTATAAGGAAAATCCTGATACTAATATTTATGAGTCCGTCATGGCGCAGGGTACAGGTACAGGCAGGCGCGTCAGGGCACTGTAACGCGACGGTTGTGGGTGCGACCCCCAGACGAAGGAATGAATTGTTATTTATTAATATTTTCATTTCTTCACTCAAGGCAAAAACCCGGCGTTCAGTTCCGCCACTCAACACGCGATGCCCTAAAAAATTCAGCGGAAAGTGGGGAGTGTAGTGCCTTTACATTAGGTTTCCTCATGTCTACCTTGCTATGCCCCGGATACAGGGGTGAAGCTAATTTTAATAATAGCATTATTCTTAATAATAGCATAGTTCAAGTGTTATCAGTTCCACCGAACTTAGGCCAAGATCGGTTAGATATTTTGATAGAAGTTTTTTGTTGCAATAATTTGTGTAAATACATGATGAGCATCATTTGTGAATGATCTTTCCACACTTTGTATATACGTTACTAGTGGGCACGCACAGCTTCACCCGCTTATTTGCACCTTTAGGGGGTGAATTCTAAAAAACCATGAAACACGTGTTCAGTAAAATATTTTTAAGTTTGAATTTCAAATTTTATAAAAATCGGTGCCGATTTAAAAAAAAAACCATACAAACTTTCATTTCGACTCCTATTTCATCCCTTTAGGGTTAAAATTTCAATCCAGATTACGAAAATATTCATTTGTCTAAATTTCACGTTTCTACGCACAGCGGTTACGGCTGTGCGTGCGTCTTACCTCAGTCAGTCGGAACATGTCCTTTTATATATACAGAAGATTTTGAAGATATTTTTCTCATTTTTTAAGTTACTGTCAAAGTGATAACCTCCTTTTTGAAGCCGGTTAAAAAGGTACAAGACCTAGTTTTCACTACACAACAATTTTCTACAGGCCAAGATCACGTTACAAATAAGGTTGACAATGCGTCTAGTAACGGTATCCCACAACAGCTGGCCGTTGACTCAAACGTGGTACAACTTGACCTAGAATTAGAATGTGATCGATATATACAGGACTTTTATGGTTATTTTATGTAATTGATACGTGTAATTTGTGATAAGTGGCACAGTGGTTTTGATATCGAATTCGGCGTGGGTTCGGTTCTGATATAAATAGCTACATATTGTAATGAATGTCATCTTTATTTAAGAGTTAGTAGATTTTTCGATAGATTTCGTGATGGTTTGATTGATTTCTTTGCCTGCTATTCTTTTACCGTTGGCAAGACAGCATGTCTTGGCAAACACCACGGTTGTGGGCTTGCACACAAATTGATACACAGATTATGCGCAACGTTCAGTTACGTCACTCAACACGCAATATCCCAAAAATTTTACTAATATTTAAAAAAAATAAGATCTTTTCTACTATATTTTAAGATGTAAACCAATTATAAGTTTCATATGATTAACATTATAGTTTACAACAAATATTAGGTATTTAATTATGATTTAACTAAAACTCTGTGATTAAGACGACGCAAAAATATATACATTTTTTCAGTTTCAAGAACATAGCAGGTAGGTATACGTAGTAAAAACTTTATATAAAGTTTTCCATTGTTTTGACTGCTGTTGCGACTGCAGTTTTTGTTTGTTTTTTTTTTTAATTTTAATAGTACTGACTTCTCAAGCGTTACTGCCGTGTATTGCAAAAATGAATTCAAAAATTCTCTTACATGTATTTTGAATAATGGGTCTAGCTAGCTCCATAGGCATGGAAAATCTGCACTGTCTTCTAATGAATTTTTTCTGATATGATTATACATACTCGTATTACTTTTTATCCGAATTAGCGTCATAATTTGTTTACATATTTACATAAGTGTCTGCATTTTTTACGAGTTTCCTATAATCAGACAATGTTTATTGAGTGCAAAAATTTTAGATTTTGTGAAGTTACCTTTTTTTAACGTGAGGAAATCCTCTTACGGATACCGGTCCGAGCGGGTTATGTGGGGCGGTGGAAATGAGGAATCAGTGGTCTTCTACCCATAGACAACCGTTGATCCGTCGATCGCGTTACACCCTGTATATTATGTATTGAAAAACGTTTCATAAAAATATTTAAATGTTCACTCGTTGTTCACAAGGACATGATGTGCATTAATATTTTCCGGCTTTGCTATCCTTTTAGCGGGAATTGTATGTTGAGTCATTTTTTTCGTTTCTCATAACAACATTATACCTACAGGTTTATTTTTTTCTCTATTCTTATATTATATCTTCTTTTAAATTGTATGATAAAATAAATATCTTAAACTTAATTATGCTATTTATTAATTAATATACACTGAATTTTCTTAGTTATAAAGCCTCTTACTGTAATATATATATTTTTTAATTTTTAACTTCCGATGCAAAAAGAGAGATGTTATAAGTTTGACTTCGATGTTTGTGTATGTGTGTCTGTCTATCTGTGGTATTGAAGCTCCCAAGAGTTTATTTAAAAGTTATTTTATTTGTGGTGGTTCTTAGCTATGTTTGGTAAAATTCGATCTAGCAGTTTGAAGAATTTTACCTCTTTTTTGAGTTTGAGACGTTGTCTGTTGAATTGCATTTATTTAATTTATTTAATAATACAATTAACTAATGTATTTCGTTTCCAGGCTATAATGTGTTATACTCCAAAGTATCTATGGGACGCGTTTGAAGGTGGTCTGCTGCGTACAATTGTAATGGGTCTCAATATAGGCGTGTGTCATGTAGAAGAGAAGGAGAAGAAGAAAGACGTAATCATCAGTTATCTCATCAGGCACGAGAGGGTGTGTACTACTTTTATATTTATTATCACTATTTTTCTTCAGTTTTACGTTTTTTCTCTCTATATATTTTTTTCTTCTTTAATATCTTAGGTACTCGGCGTTGAATTCCGCTACTTACCACTCAATGTCTCCTGAAGTCGGCGGAAAATAGGGAACGGAAGTGTCTTAATAGGACCGGAGTGTTTTAACACTAAGTTCTCACGTCCCTCTGCGCAGCGTGAAAATAAAGCACGCTGTATCCCGCACACAGCATGGTAGTCAGAGAACCTAATATTAAGTTCACTCCGTTCCTCATTTTCTGGATCCTGGAGTCATTGCGTGTTGAGTGGCGGAACTAAACGCCGCCCTTTATGTGAACAACAAAGCGAAATAATGAAAATATTAATATAAATAAATATTACATTTCTTCAAGTGTGGCGAACCCACAACCAGTCGCATTTGCAGTCACACACCCGCGCCACGTCTGGACTCAAAAGCCAGACACAAAAGAAATATACACCCTTTTATATGGATTTATTACATGTAATATGTTCATACTTTTTTAATAAATGGCAAAAGCCACCAATCTTTAATATGAAGGATTCACTTCCATATTTAGAATTTATAGCATTTTTTAGCACGAAACATGTATATCCATAATAATTTTTATTATTAATATTTATCAATTTAAAAAAAAAACTCGAACCGGTTGTCAAAGGAAGGCAAAGTTAAACAATTGGCGACATCAAGGGAATATAAATCAGTGCTGGGAAATGTAAGCGTGTTCTGCGTTCGTAATGACCTAGGTTCAACGTATGGAGTTTGTACTAATCGCGATACTCTCTAATATTGTGATTCAAAGGAATATATATTGTCGTCGTTTGGCTAAAGTGATTTTAAGAAAATTATGAAAAACTAAAAAATAATACAATACAGTATTTTTTTATCAGCTTCAATCTGTATCCCACATGCAGCAGGATAGGCAGAGGAAACCTAGTGTTGAGATACTCCGTTCCCCATTTTCTGCCAGATTATGGAGGAATTGCGTGTTGAGTGGCAGAACTCAACGCCGCGCTTTGCATCGACACCACAGCGAAGAAATGAAAATATAAATTTAAGTAAATATTTCATCTCCTCAAGTGCTCGGATCGAACGCACAACCAGTCGGTTTTACAGTCACACTTTGTGCCGCTGCGCCACGACTGGCCTCTCAATACAGTATTAAAGTGTCAAATACTAGTAGCATAATATTGCATATCCCCATCGAAGCGTGCTCAGTACTGCTGACGCAATCATCGTCAATATTTCTTGGAACAGTTCAGTTTTCATCGTTAATATAAAAATTATCTAGACTTAAACTTTCTCCCCATCTTCTATTCAATATTTTAAGCGAATTATTTAATGGTTTTCTGCGCGGAATTAGTTTTTAGGGTTCCGTACCCAAAGGATGAAACGGGACTGTCTATCTGTCTCTCTGTCCGTCTGTCACCAGGTTATATCTCATAAACTGTGATAGTAGGGGGCTTCTAAAAAACAAACAGGTTCTTTTGCCGCTTCTTCAGAACCTTTTGTTCGAATCCGATTCGCACTTAACCGGGTTATTTTGTTTTTTTGTTCGCTCTCCCACCTATTGGAGCGTGGCGAAAAGAGATCGTGACGGTGTCAAAATTGTACCAACTGTGTTTTTTTGTGCCCGGTCATTGCCCACGTTACATGATCGATTGCGCAATTTACAGCACCACGGCTATAATACCATGTACCATATGGTTTATAATTTATAATGCTTTAGAATTTTGTGTAGTACAATTATTAATAAGGTCGATCTTGGCGAGGTGGCACAAGTATGCGACTTTAAACGCAACAGGTTGTGAGTTCGATTTCGACTCGGGGATATAAAAAAAATTATATTTTCATTTTCTCGCTCTGGTAGCGAAGAAAAACGCGTAGTCTCAACGCTTTTGCGTGTTGAGTGGCGGAACTCATTCCGCTACTCAACACGCAATGCCTTTAGAATTCGGCGGTAGGTGAGTGTGGTAACGGAAGTGCCTTAATGGGAACGGAGTATCTTAACATTAGATTCTCAGGTCCCCTTTGCCTACCCTGTTATGTGCGGGATACAGTATGAAGCTAAAAGTATATATTAATACAAGAAAACGTTTACTTGTTCCTTTATATATTCAACAAAAGTTCGGTTTTTACCGAAAACATATTTCTTTAAAAAGTTCTTTGAGAAATTTAAACTTTATTATAAGATTTCTTGTGTGTTCTTATGTTAAATTATAATGTAAAATCATCAAACTAATACTAAACTTTAATCTTAAAATTGGTAGAGATATTTTTCAATTTAAAAATTCTTGTACACTATATTGTAATTGCTTAGCATTTTTTTCTTATTTATAGGAACCATATTGAAATAAGTTTGATATCAATAGAAGCTTCACTTTTTCCTTTGAATACTGCTCTAAATCATTCTTTTTGTGTCGCCACAATTGTTGGGTTTTCCTCTAATATTGATCTAGTGACAGGTGCCCTGACTGACTCACTTAATGAGTTTTGTTTCCCCGAAAACGCCCAATCGAGGCTTCCGTATGCAATTGATTCGATGTTAGAACAACAGCTGCTTACAGAAACCTGATATAAAGCCTTCTTAAATTCAAATTAATTTCTTCTATACGTGGAATTAGAAAGCTTGAACTTAAAATTTAAGTTATCATATAAGAAAGTATAAATTGTGCTTTTATACTTTTTTTATAAGTGAAAAATATTATATATTTCTGACTGCACATGCATTGGTTCTGGGTTCGAACTTTGAAAGCTATTAGGGGAAATGAATTATTATTTTTTCCTTTATAAAAAAGTTATCTTTTTTGAAAAGACAAAGTTGAGCCATATACTCAACACAAAAAAGGTGTTAAAAAAAAATATTATTTTACATTTTTAAAGTGTTAATCCACACTTAGGAAAGGAAAATACTTATTTAGAAAAGGTATAAAAATATTAACGTAGCGGGACTCGAACCCGCGCCTCCTGGAAAGGAAAGGATATATATATTTTTCCTGTTCATTTATAAATGCAATATGCGCCTTTCTCAGAATTAAATCACAATTCCAGTGATACTGTTTTCCTATAAGAGATGGCTATTAATGATAAAGCTCCCATTGGTCGTTCGATTATATTAGTGACAGGAAATCAGATTGCAAAATGAATAAAAAATGAAGATTTCGTAATTTTTGCAGCTTTATTGTATACCCCGCAAATCGCGTAGAAAAGAGAATGTTTTTTTTATTATTGATTTAATTCGCTCGCTCTAGTAACAAGACAAGCGCGGCGTAGAATTTCGTCACTAACAAGCAATGTCTTAAAAATTAGGCGGTGCCTAGGGAAGTAGTGTGTTCGGACTGTTTTAACACTAGATTCCTACTGCCTTCCCTGCTTTTTTTCTTTTCCTTCCTGGCATTAATGCCGGTTTTTACCAGTCTGCTTTCCTACCCAATACCTACTCCACTTTGCACGGTCTTTAGCGTCCTCGGTGGTTAGACCATTGGCTCTCATGTCCTGCATCACGACATCTAACCAGTGCTTCCTTGGGCGTCCGAGAGGTCTCACTCCAGAGACTGATATAGCAAGGCACTTGCATCCGATATAGTTCTTTGGCCGGCGCGCAACGTGGTGCTAGGTCATTGGCATACACCGTTAACCATGGAGGCTGGTCTTGAATGTGAGCCGAGACAGTACCGAGCACTACATCACTACATTGCTATATGTTTAAAAAAGCGTGAAGTTGATTTTTAATTATCAATTTCGTGGCCTGTCGTAGCGAAGGGGCACACGCTGGTGACTGCAAACGCGACTGTGGCTTCGATTCCCACTCTTGGAAACAAAGTATTTGATATTTTAAGTTGAGTTAAACTACTCAACACGCAATGTCTCAAGAAATCGAAAGAAAGGTGGGAACGAAAGTATTTTAATGGAAACAGAGTGACTTAACACTAGATTTCCAGATTTCCTCTGTCTACCCTGCCATGTGCAGGATACAGCGTGAATCAGAAAAAAAACTTTGTGAATCTTCCTTCTGTACAGTAGTAGGTATTTATTCCAATCCATTCACCAACACGCCTGAGCGTTGCGCGCCTACTCAAGCGTCTCATTCGAGTGGCCACGTGTCTTCCGACCGACTGTACCCCACATTTGTTATGTTTTTTCAGCTTCTGTGTCTGGTACTTTACGCGACGATGTTTTGTTTCTCACGTTCGCTTCGTTATTGAGTAGTTCGTGTTTTGAGTGTTGTCTGCATTGTTTTATAAATAATTTGCTAGTGGTTTTGTCGCTTTTCCCGTATGGTGTATTCGAGAATAGAAAGAACAGAATGACGCGTCATTGTGATCTTCGCTTTTGAATTTGTGGTGAAGAATTGTGTAGGTTCACGCTGTATTCCACATATAGC
This sequence comes from Heliconius erato x Heliconius himera, assembly GCA_013421005.1. NCBI lineage: Eukaryota > Metazoa > Arthropoda > Insecta > Lepidoptera > Nymphalidae > Heliconius > Heliconius erato x Heliconius himera. Next base: position 29,406 of record JAATLQ010029946.1, on the reverse strand, counting down.
AGGGTAGGCGGAAGGAACTTTCCTCTGAATTTTTCGAGGCATTGCGTGTTGAGTGGTGGAACTGAAAATATTAATAAATATAATTCTTTTCCTCGAGTAGGAATCCTCAACCGTCATGTTACAGTCACACTACTGCGCCACGACGGCATTATATATAATTTAATTATTTTATTTCTCCTTTCATTATTTTTTCACCTTCATATGGGAATCTAGCGTAAAGATTCTTCGCTACCCACTTTCCGCCGAATACTGAAGGCATTGCATGTCGAGTGACTTGTCTGTCTTGTCTGATTGTCAAGGAACTCAACGCCGCGCATTGCCTCGACACCAGAGCGAAGAAATAAAACTATTAAATATTTCATTTGCGCGAATGGAAATCGAATCCACAACTTTTCGCGTTTGTTGTGTCCCTGCGCCACGACTGGCCTCATAAATTTTTAGGTTGTATGTCTACATTACATATATTCATCAAGTGCAGCGACAGACAAGCCCTTGTGTTGAATGGTGTGCTTCATTCATTAACAATAGCTGTGTTTTGAATAGTATGATAGTACGTCTGTGACAACAAATACATTACAAGCTATTTCATTTTTTTTTTAATAAAGAAAACTGAGTAAAGCATTACTTTATCTTTTTCTTTGTGTCCATTTAGAGATATTTAAATATTTATCACAAAACGGATTTGAATTGACAACTATCATAATATTTAGCCGGAAATCGAGTTGTCTTTACTTGTAATAAGTTATAAGTAGGTAGCAACTAGGTACATCGGACCGGCGTCGCCACTACTTTTTGCCTTTGTAACGGTAAATAATACTTGTCGCTGTCGACTGTCGAGTCAACGTACGCTGCGGAATTGATTTAATGATGGCTTCAATATTAATCATAACCTGACCCTTACAGGATATACATGCGTATTTATTGCTAATTGTTATACAACAGCCTTTATAGTGTTTGTTTATCAGTGCCAGAGGCCAGTCGTGGCGCAGGGGACAAAGAGTGACTGTAAAACCGACTGGTCGTGGGTTCGATCCCCATTCGACGAGATGGAATATTTACTTAAATTTATATTTCCAGTTCTTCGCTCTGGTGTCGAGGCAAAGCGCGGCGTTGAGTTCTGCCACTCAACACGCAATACCTCCAGAATTCGGCAGAAAGTGGGGAACAGAGTGTCTTAACACTGCCCTGTTCTGTCTGCCTATCCTGCTGTGTGCGGGATACAGCGTGAAGCTGACTTAATTTGATTTGATTTTTAGTGTTTATCAATATTTAGAACTGTAAATATACAGGATGATTAGGTATTTGTAAATGAAAGATTACCTAGGTCACTATAGTGCTGCCAAGATATGTTTTCATGCAATAGTGGGACAATGATTTTTTTTAAGTAGCACCAGTTGAAGTTGATATTGAGCTTGTGGTTGTTTATTTCGTGAAGATCATTTTTACAAAGCTTTCTTTGCGCTATAAATAATGTTTCAAATAATGGTCATTCAGGAGGTCATTTCACGAATGCCAGATAATAAGAAAAGACCTACTTCTCTGCCCCTGGAGCAGAAGTTCCTAAAATTTTGCTCCTCTGAAAAATCTAATTGTGCGTGCCCCGTCACAAGAGGGATACATTAAAACAACGTTGTTTATTGTGTTGGAAACAAAACTTTACAATACTTAAAAAAAATCCAAACGTCCAAATTGTCTTAAGCCTACGCAGCATTATATAAAATTCAAAACACATTTTTTAAATAATTTATTTAATATAATCAAATAAATTATTTAGAGGCCAGTCGCAGCGCAGTGGCACGAGGTGTGACTGTAAAGCCGACTGGTTGTGGGTTCGATCCCCACTCGAGGAGATGAAATATTTACTTAAAATTTATATTTCCATTTCTTCGCTCTGGTGTCGAGGTTAAGCGCGGCGTTGAGTTCTGCCACTCAATACGCAATGCCTCCAGAATTCGGCAGAAAGTGGGGAACGGAGTGTCTTAACACTAGGTTTCCGCTGTGTGCGGGATACAGCGTGAAGCTGATTTTTTATTTACTTAAATAAATGATTAAAATTATATAAATATTTTAAATTAAATAATGTTGATTCGTAAAGCTGCTAAAATAATACATTTTTAAAATATACTTCTATAGAAAATTAAGACAATGTTAGCTTAAAATATATTTTGCCTCGTACGCTTAATGAAGCCACGTGCAAAATTCACTTGAGATGAAAAAAAAAACTACCATGTGTTGATCGCGCGTAGTAATTTTTTATATAGTTCTAAGAAATAATATATTTTACAATGGCTTAGTACTAAATTAATTTAGCAAGTCATGATATGTAAATAATTAATAGGTGTTGTGACGTTTGTTTCGATGTGTTTCTTTGAACGTGGTTTTATTCTATTTATGAATAAAATATTAATTTAAAAAACCAGAAAGAAAAAAAAATCCATTTTAAAAATAAGCTTTCTAGACTTTTTTCTTGGATTGGTGAGATTGCATCTGATACCCACATTAGATGAGTTGTGCGTTTTTAATTAACAACAATATTGATTATTTGTATTATATTTTCATTGGCATAAGAACTGAAGTCGCATTCCAAATTTTAGCTCAATCTTAAACTGGGAAGTGAGTCAAATTGAATTTGCAAGATTATAAAAAAGCAGCTTCAAGCTTCTACTCTCATAAGGAATTTAGTGTTATGCGAGTTCGAGGCCAGTCGTGGCGCAGCGGCACAAAGTGTGACTGTAAAACCGACTGGTTGTGGGTTCGATCCACACTAGAGGAGATGAAATATTTACTTGAATTTATATTTCCATTTCTTCGCTCTGGTGTCGAGACAAAGCGCGGCGTTGAATTCTGCCACTCAACACGCAATGCCTCCAGAATTCGGCAGAAAGTGGGGAATGGAGTGTCTTAACACTAGGTTCCCTCTGCCTATCCTGCTGTGTGCGAAATACATCGTGAAGCTGATTTATGTGTGGAGTGGCAGTAATTAGTCCCACATTTGGTCGCTACCAGAGCGAGGAAATGGAAGTAATTCATTCCCCAGAATGGAAATCGAACTCACAATCTTCGCGTTTACAGTTAGCCTTAAAAATATATACACCTAAATTCTAAAAAGATAATACAAAAAGAACAATTGAAAAAAATATATATTTATCATGCAGGTGCCAAAGTTCATCTGGTTCCGCCTAAACATTTTTACGTAAAGTTATTGACAAGATGCCCCTTTGTCTCTTCAAACGTCACACCTGTCTACATGACTAATACATTATGACTGGAAGATGCCACACTACAATACCTATGCCATTCAAGCGTTAATACTCAAATATTTAGTGTATAATATAAAGAGTATTGTATTTTATGCATAATATTTTTTATATGTACATACAATGGCGTTGAGTTCCGCCGCTCAGTGCCTCTAGAATTCGGCGGAACGTGGGGAATGGAAGTGTCATAATGGGATCGGTGTCTTAATGCTAGGTTAAAGTTCCCTCTGTCTCTCTATATCCTGGCGAATTATGGCATTGGAAGCTTTCACGGAGATACATAATTAATTGAAACATGCTAATATAAGGCATTCATGCTATATACCTTTCTAAATTATGATGTTGTTCTTAAATTTCGATTACTTTTACTTCCGGTTCTACCTAAGCTTCTAGTAATGTATAAATTATAAATTATTTTGGTTATTCCGTAATAAATTATAAAATATTTATCTTAATGTTTTCTAGAAAGTGTGTATAGTAAGTATGATTTTATATAGTATAGGCTTATATTAACGTTCCAATCTGACAAAAATCTTAAGTCGCTATCCCTGGAGGCACTTACTCAGCCCTAATCTTTGACGATGCACTTCATTGGAGGATCACTTTGAGGGAGAGAACGCACATGGTTATAAGATGACACAAGATGATGGGGGAGTATTTTTACGACTTGTTCCTTTGTATATCCATGAAAATTTAAAGAAAAAATGGAAATATATATATCATACAAAGAAAAGTAGATACTTATATGTCAATTTAAAACACATCAAAAATCAAATCAAATCAGCTTCACGCTGTATGCCGCACACAGCAGGGTAGGCCGAGGGAACCTAGTGTTAAGGCACTCCGTTCCCCATTTTCTGCCGGATTCTGGAGGCATTGCGTGTTGAGTGGCAGAACTCAACGCCGCGCTTAACCTCGACACCAGAGCGAAGAAATATTTCATATCCTCGAGTGGGGATCGAACCCACAACCAGTCGATTTTACAGTCACACCTCGTGCCGCTGCGCCACGACTGGCCTCAACACATATGTTTAGTATATTTCATAATAATTTAGCAAAAACGTCTACAACTATACTAAAATATTATGAAATAATCTTAGCTGCTTCGTAATCGGACAAAAACGACGTGCAAAACTCTAATAACATGCGAAAGCAATTTGTTATAACGACATTTTAATATGAATTGAATATGCACGTTAAGGTTTTTTTTATCAATTTCTTGATCATAGACTGTCATAGTGCAAAAATGCGTAAGACTAACCGCGACGATTATTGGTTCGATCCTCATTGGGGAGAATGATCCGAATTTTGCCCGCTCTGGTATGTGTACCGCGGCATTTAGTTCCGCTACTCAACATGCAATGTTGTTAAAACTTGATGGTGCGTCGGGAGCGGAGTGTCTTAACACTAGGTTCCCACTGTCTACTGCACTGTGCGGAAAAGACGTGAAGCTGTTAGTTTTTTTTTATTATTTTCGTGATCGCAGATCGTCCCTGATTCCTATACCAAAGGGTTATCCACTACTCCATAATTATAGAGCGTTGCATCAGTGTTTAAGAACTGTGACAGGTAGGTTGCGCAAATACCATAGTTTCATGGCGCTGTAAGGATGATTGCGGGTTTGACACGCAACGTTGTTGATGGTGTACTTTATACGTGGTCATGACATCGTTTTGTCAATCGTTTTTGTCATCTATTTGATTGACAGACTTCGTCAACTATTATATAGTAATATAGTAGATATTCGTTTTTTTATTTGTACTGTTATTGCTTACATTGATCTATATATAGGTAGTACCCATATAATATTTCGTCTTTAGGATTTCAAACCTTTTTAAGGAAAAAGGAACTTTTATAAGATCACATTGTTGTCCGTCTATGCGTCTGTCTGTCAAGAGCCTTTATTTCTGGAACGCTTGGAAATATCGAATTGAAATTCAAACCATATTCTTAGATCTACAATTACATGATTTCCTGAAAAAATCGTATTTCTACATTTACTAAAAAAAAATTGGCTGTTTATATAGCAAAAAACACGTATTTCGACACTATAAAGGGATTCACATTAATAGGGTATTTCCGTTCGATCTAGAACAGGGGTTCCCAACCTTTTCTTGACAAAGGACCACTTTTATATGATTCTTGGTATCAGGGACCACTATGCATGTAGGTATAACAAAAATTACCTGTGACTATTAAACAGAAACTTCACCTCACTACTGGGGACATCATAAAATTAAAATCGTTCGCGGACCATATTTAGGCTTCTGCGGACCACTAGTGGTCCGCGGACCACTGGTTGGGAACCACTGATGTAGAATTATGAAATTTGGCAGCTAGCATCTACAGGTAGTACTACTTAAGGAAAAAATCTGAAAACTACATTTGTGGCTAAATCCTAAATAATCATAGCCTTAAAAGAGAGGCAAAATTTGGTATTAAAGCCGTTAGTTCAAGCGAGGTATCATAAAATGACTCTGACTAAGCCAAAGCTTGAAATTCCTAAAAGGCTCGAGACCTTCAATTTTAAGGAACGATACGGAATTTTACGGACGAAACTTTACGGACGAGCCCGACTTGCGCTTGACGGGTTTTATATATATCTAATACCTTTACACGCTGCAGGGTAGGCAGAAGGAACCTGGCGTTAAGACACTCTGTTCCCCATTTTCCGTTGAATTCTGGAGGCATTGCTTGTTGAGTGGCGGAACTTATATGTCAATTAAAAACTATTACACGACAACAACAACACAACTGTTATTTTTGGTAAAAACCTAATAAAATCTGAGACTATCGTGGCATATCGGCACAGCACCTGACTGCGTTAACAGTCGTGTATTACTATTAGACATATTACTACCTATATAGGTACATACTATCCGCAATCTAGAGAAGTTTTTTTATAAGTTTCAAAAGAAAAAATACCAGGTGCAGTAAAAGGGGACCGAAGCATCTGCTTGTCTGTAATACATCAACACAACGATGGGGTTCTCGAGAGAACTTGAAGTTTGCGTTTTTGTTTGTCTAAGTTTTTAGCATGACAAAAATTGTATTGTGTGAATATTTGTTTATTTCTAAAATAGACATTTCCTGAGCCAAATAATGCCTGGTAGTTCACAGCGCTTATATTAGTTATAATGTGCTTATGGAGGGATTCTCGCCAAAATTAAAAGAGAATGAATAAAAAAAGAATCCACTCTAAAGCTTGGTTTTCATCGTGAAAGAGATGATGAGAAGAGAGATGAACGGGTAATACTTAGGCAGAACGGAATCCTTTTCTGTACATTCAAATGGCGCGTCTATCTCCACCTTAAATGCCGGCAACGCACCTGTAGCTCCTCTTACACGGTGTCGTGGGCGGCGGTGATCACTTACCACCAGGTGACCCGTATGCTCGTTTGCCTTGTCTTTTTCTGATCGCTCGGTCGTTTCCGCCCGATTATTTGTTAGTATTTAGTGGAATACATGCAGTTTACTCTTGCGAATTTAATACAGTCATTAATAGATCCGCTTAGCAAGCAATGTAAACCGGGCTTTAGTTTCCTCAGCCACTTTCTTTAAAATCTCAGGGTTTTCAAGTGAAGAAACAAAATTTACAATTCAATATATGGTAACTTATTTGCGCTGTAGTCAAAGTTTATATTTTATTCATATGAATTGAAATAGACTCGATAGCAACGACAGCTCTTATATGGCATATTTGTAATTTGAATTCGAACACTACACTACGCTAACGGTATGAGTGCGAGAAGACAATGTATGTTATATTATATCATTCACAAATTTTAATCTATTTATACAGTCAAAGTGATGCTTCATTTTACAACAATGTGTATGTTTATACTAGTAAAAGAAACAATTTTACGCCTTTTTCAATATATTGCCACATTTTAAGAGGCGGAAGTTAACGCTATATAAGCGCCTCAGTATATCTAATATAATAATAGAATTATATTATTACTTGTGACCCGCTCGCGGCTTAGTTCGCTTTGTCTAACATAAAACTTTATGTTGAAATAACTTTTATATTTAAGAACCGAATGAAATAAAACTAACACTAAATGTTAAAGGAAGTTTGCCAAAATACAAAAGTTAAAATGACCTTTAAATCGATAAAGCTGTTTTGGAGATTAGCGTGCACAAACGCACAGACAAACAAACAAACCGACGAACATTCAAAAAAATATTTTTTCTGTTCTATTACATTTTCTCTCATATCATCCATGTACCTACTGACAGCGATTAGTTACAATTTTTTTATATGTATAGATAAAATATTGTTTATAGTAGATAAAATAGATCTATAACATATATATAGGTACCTATACTATACTAAAATATACCTCAGCGGCGTCCTAAGGCGGCGACCATCTATTGTAATAATTCGTATTGTTTACAACAAGAATTTAAAAATATTTACATTAATTCACATACGAGAGCATATTTATTAAACAAGGACATTCTGATATAACAAATTTTAAGCGTTAGATGTTCAAGGTGACAGAATTGTATTACAATTTTGTTTTGACAAGTGGAGTGTGTTTTGAATTTCATGACTTCTTGATGGGTATATCTGTAGAGGTTATTACCAAATATTTTTATAGATATTAGTATCAATAAAAGAGTTACATTTTAGCCAATAGACGAAGATCCCAGGGCCCTCAGACCTATGTAATTTTTACGAAGCTGTAATTTTGAGGATTAATAGTCTAATATATAGTAGTTAAGATTTTCAAGTTATTGAGTACGCATATTGTCTTAACTACATATTAAATTAATAGTCCTCGAAATTTCAGCTTTGCTAAAACGACGTAAGTCTTAGGATCTTGGTCTATAAAGAAAAGCCAAGAATAACTAAAACCGTCTATGGGCCGATTATTATATACTGTACATGATATTTGCAAGTGCTATACTAAAATCAAATTGTTTGCAAGACTATACATATAATACTGTCCGCTTTTACATATTATTAGGTATATAAAATAAGTTAATGATATGTCGAAGGTGTGATAGGGGTATCAAGACAAAATCTGCAATTTGTATTATTTTCTTTCTAATTTCCACATCCGAGGCCAGTCGTGGCGCAGCGGCACGAAGTGTGACTGTAAAATCGACTGGTTGTGGGTTCTATCCCCACTCGAGGAGATGAAATATTTACTTAAATTTATATTTCCATTTCCCGTTCCCCACTTTCTACCGAATTCTGTAGATATTGCATGTTGAGTGGTGGAACTGAACGCCGCGCTTTGCCTCGTTGCCAAAAATTTCCTCGAGGGGGAATCGAAAGAGCATGCAATTACATTCATTTTTTGCCTTAATATTTGGTTTTATATTGCAAAAAATGAATGGTTTATATGCATTTCTCTAAACGCTGCGTTTGATTCCGATACAAAACTGTATATTTTACATACAAATATATTCTTTATTAACACACAATAACTCCTTCAGAAATACGTCACAGAAAAACATGAACATCACAAACGCTACATTTAATCAGTTGACACTATACATCATAACGTATCTAGTTACATAGGACAGGAATCATCGATTGCAAGGAACAATGGTACCTTGAAGCGACGTAATGGCTCTCACGTTCTACCATACGCCTTGGTAAACAAGCATGCGGGTCGCCACCCGCGATTTGTTGCTAAGACGATGTTCTTGTTTTCTTAGGTGAATTTTAAGTTGTTGTTTTCTATAAGTTTAATCATTTATGCTTATGCGGTGTTGAGTTCTGTCACTCAATACGCAATGCCTCCAAATTAGGTGTGCGTCTCAATAGTAATGGAGTTACTTAACACTGGGTTCCTAGGTTCCATCTGCCTACCCTGCTATGTGCGGCACAGTATGAAGCTAATAAAAGCGCTGGACTTTAGCTTTGTAAAGTTTCCTTTTTTAGTTTTTAGGATATATTTTTGTCAGTAAAATTTCTCTCTTCTTATTAAAATTTCTGCCTAACCCAGGCACAAGACTCCTGGGATTGGCACTGTACAAATTCGTCCCCCCATGACTATGTTCCCTTTGCCTGACCTGCTATGCGGGAAAGAGCGTGAAGGTTTTTGTGTTTTGTGAAGGTTTGGTATGGAAAACTAGGTAATCGGCCTGAATAGATTGTTTTATACCAACTAAAAAAAAGATTTCTCTGATACAGACGTAATAGCATAGGTAAAAATGATTCTAATACTCTTACTATCGTGGGACCTTCATATATATTGTATAATAGAAATGTGGGTATTGAATATTTAACAACGTGCCTCTGATTGGGTTACTTTATGGTTATTTGGTTAATTATTATTACAATTAGTCATAATTTATACGTCAACCCATATGTTGCAGCAAATATATGAGCTCATACATTTGTAGATTGTGACACGTAAATAATACACATTATTTTTATTTTTTTCTGTTTTTTTTTTATCTTATTAATAAACTGAAATAATTTCGAGCATATCCTAACTTCGTATCTTCTCTAAATATTGATATTTTTCTTTGAATTTCTCTATTCTTTGAAACAGCTTAACCGATTTTAAAGCAGTTTTCCATATTGTATTTTAGTAAACTTACCTTATTATTAAGTATTTTTTTTAATCGTTTCATGAATAAAAAAAGTTATATTTACCATGCAGACCAAGTCGCAGGCATAGATAGTAATCATTATATTTTCTATCCATTACAGACGCACAAACTCTACGCTCTACGGTACTGGGGCTGTGAGCTGCTGTGCCTTGTGAATATCGTCCTGCAGTTATGGATCATGGACGCTTTCTTCAACGGCGAGTTCTTTTCGTACGGTACAAGAGTGTTGGGATATAGCGAAGTGCCGCAGGAAGAAAGGTGTGTTTATTTCCATTTAATTTAAAAAAAAAAAACGTCACGTTTTTTAAGGATAGCAGGGGAAGTAGAGGGTACGAAGCGTTGAGTGGCTGAAATCAACGCTGCGTTTTGTCCACCAGAGCGGGGAAATAAAAATAATTTAAATATAATCATTTCTCCGAGTGGAGACCGAACCTACAGCCGTGCGCTTACAGCCAGAAGACACCAATAATTGCAATAATACATACGTATAGTTAAATACGAACATACTATAAATGTATTAAAATGTTACAAAAAAAAATCAAGCTTTAATAACCCAATACTTATTTAGAAAACGTATAAAAAATTTTACGTAGCGGGGCTCAAACCCGCGCCTCCTGGAAACCGACCAGGCGCTCTGACCAGTAAGCCATACGTTCTCATCAAGCTACGTCGAAATTTTTATACGCTTGTTACAACTTATTTATGTAGTTAGCAGGTCTGGTCGGTCGGTTTTCAGGAGGTGCGGGTTCGAGTCCCGCTACTTTCAATTTTTTATACGTTTTCTAAATAAGTATTTTTCTTTCCTAAGTGTGGAATAATACTTTAAAAATGTCAAAAAAATATTCAATAACCCATATTAAAATTCCTTACAGATACGATCCAATGATATACGTGTTCCCTCGCGTGACCAAGTGCACGTTCCACAAGTACGGCGCGTCCGGCACGATTCAAACCCACGACTCCCTCTGCATACTGCCATTGAACATCGTCAATGAAAAAACTTATATATTCCTTTGGTTCTGGTACATTATACTGGCGGTTATACTTGTACTGTTAGTTATTTATAGGTGAGTTGTCTATTGTTCTTTATTATAAGTCTAAATAGGAATTTCTAATTTAAAAAGTTTAAAATAAAATACTAGATTCGCATTTTGCAATGTTCTACCTCTTTTTTTTAATACAATATGCTTATTATGCCTGACGGGGTTAAGAATATTTTTTCAGCTATATAATAGTAAAATACATATTACTGAATGCGTTTAGTCAAATTCTTGTATGAGTCATAAAAATATAAATTCTTTTAACGATTAAAAATATTCAGTTTCATATGTTATTTAGAAAGTCGTCTCAGGGCAAGATATTTTAAGCGTTTTTTCTTATGTAAATAAAATTCACATATACATTCCTTGTATAGGACACTTCTTTAAAGAGAAGGTCCATAATGACAGATTGCGGCGTTAAATTCCGACGTTTTAAGCCTAGTGTTAAGACACTCCGCACCTCACTTTCCGCCGATTTCTGGAATCAGTGTCGGAACATAACGCCGCGCTTTTGTGTCGACACCAGAGTGAAGAAACGAAACTATTAAGTATTTCATTTCACCGAATGGAAATTGAACCCATAACCTGTCGCGTTCACAGCCACAAGCTCTCAACAACTTAAACACAACACCTTCACGCTGTGCATACAGCAGGGCAGGCAGAAGGAACCTAGTATTAAAACACTCTTTTCCCCACTTTCCGTCGAGTTCTGGAGGCATTGAGTTTGGAGTGACGGAACTTAACGCCGCGCTCGCATGTAAATATGTTTATTTTGTTCCACCGCGACCTCTGCGTGACCTCTTATCTAATATTAGTAATTAGTAGTCACCTGTATCACATTCGTTGTAAGGACATTGTTTACATACAATACCGATGACATATTTAAACGTAAAGTGCATTCAACTTGACCGTTATATTATGTGTTATCTTTTCTTTTGTCTACGCATGTGTGTTATGATAAGAAGATATAGGACATAATAATGATGGGTTCGATCCCAATTCGGGGTATTGATATGCAAGATAAATTGTGAATATGAAAAAAAGACTTTGTTTTTAAAAATGGTCTGGCTTTAGGTTTCACCTCCAATATAATAATCTAAGTATCTTTCTGCCTGTTTATCCAATAAAAAATATAGAAAATAGAGATAAAGCGCAGCATTGATTTCTGCCACTCATAACGCAATGCCTCCAGAAATCGGCAGAAAATGGCGAACGGAGTGTCTTAACACTAGGTTTCCTCTGCCTACCCTGCAGTGTGCGGGATACAGCGTGAAGCTGATTTGATTTAGAAATAATTATTAAAAAAATAAATAAATCAGCTTCACGCTGTATCCCGCACACAGCAGGGTAGGCAGAGGGAACCCAGTGTTAAGACACTCTGTTCCCCACTTTCTGCCGAATTCTGGCATTGCGTGTTGAGTGGCAGAACTCAACGCCGCGCTTAATCTCGATACCAGAGCGAAGCAATGGAAATATAAATTTAAGTAAATATTCTCCTCGAGTGGGGATCGAACCCACAACCAGTCGGTTTTACAGTCACACCTCGTGCCGCTGCGCCACGACTGACCTTGAGAAATAATTATAAAGAAAGAATACTAATAAATATTAATAAACTTCCAGGCTAGTAATAATATTCGTGCCATCGGTCCGACCGCGCCTCCTCCACGCCAGATCGCGCACGATCGCCATGGAGACAGCCGTTATTGTATCGAGGAAGACGGATGTTGGAGATTGGTGGCTCTTATACATGCTGGCTAGGAACATGGACCCGCTTATTTACAGGTAAATAATTAAGTTTTTAGCTAAGGTTTTGCTTAATTAATCTTATTGTTGTATTATAGCGAAATTATACGTAATATTTACATAAACTGTAATCTATGTGTTATTTTGATGTATGAGTTGTATTACTGTAAAGTTTTATCTAAATCCGTTCAGTACTTTTTGCGCGAAAGTGGATGTTTTTGTATTTTAAAACCGTTTTTACTTACACAATTTGTTTTTTTTTTATATATAAATATCATATTTGAGCATTTGTGACATTTATTTACAATGGCAACAAAAGTAATTTTGTCTCGACTTGTTGAGACTTGTAAAACATTTTTTTAATCAAATTATTATTTAACGCAAATATAACGCAGGCGATTGGAGGAAAGTATTTAAATCTTTATTATAGTTGTTGATCATAATATCAGCTTCACGCTGTATCCCGCACACAGCGGGGTAGGCAGAGGGAACCTAGTGTTAAGACACTCCGTTCTCCATTTTCTGCCGAATTCTGGAGACATTGCGTGTTGAGTGGCAGAACTCAACGCCGCACTTTTGCCTCGACACCAGAGCGAAGAAATGGAAATATACATTTAAGTAAATTTTTCAACTCCTGGAGTGGGGATTGAACCCACAACCAGTCGATTTACAGTCACACTTTGTGCCCCTGTGCCACGACTGGCCTCACTTTTAATCATAATAATAATAATATAAAATATTTTGAAACGATATTATAAATATAATCTTAAAAATATTTTTTATAATAGTGATTACAACAATTGGCTTAACCAAAACAATACTGAAACTAAAACAAATAATTTAATATAATAAAATTTAAATGGCGAAAATGTTACTATTTTAAATAATATTTGTCGTCGTGCCATTTTGTTGTAAACATTTTGTCGTTTCTAGCTTGTCTTATAATATATTGAAGTTTTTTGCTGTAAGAAAATATTGCTATTATATACATACGTATATATATATATATATATACACCTGAATGATAAGTAAATATGTAAAATATTTTGTCTTAATTCCTTTCAGAGAGCTAATATCAGAGTTAATAAAGAGAATGGGTGAAAAGAGTGGACCGCGCGCGTGACGACTGCCCAAAACTAACGTCGCCATTGTAGGTGACTGACACGCGGCTGTATAAGGCATGCCTTTGTTTTATTATTATTAATAATGATAATTTTAATATTAATATAGGTAATGCGTTGTAATTATTAATTGTATTGGACTTACTGGAAAAAAATGGGGGTTCTTAAAATTGTTGTCTTTTTTTAATGACAACCTTATATGGCATTATTTAAAAGTTTTTTTTCCAATAATAGTTTTATATGAGTCTTAAACGTCACTATGTATCAACAAGGGGGTGAGGAGGGGGGAAATGCTAAAAAGCTAAAAAAATGCTAAAATAAACATCACATGAACAAAATGTTTCGAAATCAAACTGAAAGTGGAGAACGGAACGTCTTAATAAAATAAAGCACACACTAATGCCATACTGTCAACCTATATACAGCATATAGGATACATCATGAAAGCTATAAAAAAATGACACAATTATTATTAATAATACTGTTTACTTTAAGAACTCACTCCTTAAATTATTATATATATATTTTTTAATATTGCTGATGATATAAAAAAAACAATTTGCCTGTGGCTATTTGAGTTGTGGCAATACAATAACTTGTTAGCTTAAGATAATATTTCCTAAAATAGTTGCCATAAGCGAAATATGATTTTTTTAAAATAATTTTTATATAATTTAACAACTTTTTAAATTGGTAGCTAGTAATGTTTGTTTTTAACGAACAATTATAAAAAAAAATCTATTAAAAATAACAACATATTTGGTAAAACAATATATTTTTTATAAGAGACATCCGTTGGTTGATTTAGCTATATGTTTAAAGAAGCAATATCTTTTTTTATTAAAATTTGTTAAACAATCGCTATGTCGTTAAGCATCAAATTTTATTTGTTTGTTAAATAAAATAATCAAGACTGATTTATAACATTCTTAAGTAACATGACTTTTATCATTTTTGATTGTTCAATATTTATTTCAAATTATAAACAATATAACAATGCCAGTCGTGGCGCAGAGGCACAAGTGTGTGACTCTAAACGCGGTTGTGGGTTCAACGCCTTCATTCCTTCGCTCTGGTGTCGAGGCAAAGTGCGGCGTTAAGTTCCGCCCGTCAACGCGCTATGCCTGCTGAAGGCGGCTGGAAGTGGAAAGCGGAATTTTAACACTATGCTCTCCATAGCTACCCTGTTAGATGCGTGATACAGCGTGAAGCTGAAAAAAAATGTTTTTATTTAATTTCAATTTAAGAAGTTGTTAAAAACTATCACATTTATGTAAATATAAAATTATGTTTTATTAATATTATTATTATATACAAAAATGCTAATCTTATGCTATAGGATATAAGACAAGTAAATCTCATACACTGCCATTTTTAATATTCTCGAATATTTGAATTTCAACAAATTAAAGTTATTTTTAATGTTGTGACTTGATTTTTAAAATAATATTGTAATGCTTGAATATTTCAATATTATTCTTTTATATATGTATATTGAATATTTAAGTAATTTCCATGACATTTTTTACACTGGCTACTTTTGGTTCATATTTTTTTTCTGCAGATTATAAAATTATCATTTCACCTCTATGCATTTATATAAAATGATTAACGAATATAATTTTGTCATTTCGATTTTAATATTGATAAATTTTATGTCCTAATGAAGGTTGTATTATTATAAGATTTCGAATATTATAGGTACGAACTTTTAGGGACCTGAATTTTCAACATATAGCGTGCTTTGATTCCAGTGTTGCCATTACGTTGAATTTATATGTACTAATTACAATCGTTTATTATAAATAATATTGAACCTTTCCGCTGACAAAATGTTAATTAAAAATTTATTAAATGAAAATATATTAATGCTTGACATTTGTAATAATCCAAATATTTTTTTTTACGTACATATTGTACAAAAATATATTTTATTTAATACCTAATGATGACATTGTAGCGAAAATGCTCAATATTTCTTATTACTTATCTATAAAATACAAGATTTTTTTAATAATTTTGATTCAGATCTACTAGCTTACAGCCTAAGCAATAATTTATTTTTAAATATGTATAAATATAAATAATTTCCACAATTAAATACGTATATGACGTGTGCCAATTTACACTTGTTCCATAAGACTCGAAGTAAAAGACATTTGATATTAGGTTATGCATATCAGTTAATGTAAGTTTTTTATCATTGTAATGATGTATTTATTAATTGTAACTATATTTTGCATGTAATTAAGATCGAAAAACAACTTGAAACGTGGCTGATTGTACAGCTCGCTTTCGATTATACAGTTTGCTCGAACAGGAGCCATTTTAAACGGAAAAAAATAACGGACTCCATTTTTTTTAAATAAGTTATTAGAGTTTTAGAATTACTGAAACATAGCTCAAAATCGATGCATACATTTAAATTTATATCTTGAACAAAAACGATTTAAAATGAATAAAGTAATGAACACTTTTCTTAACTAAACTTTAGTTATGAGAGCTTTGAAAAACACAAAATGTTTTACGATCGTGACTATATGTTATATGTCCATATCGTTGTTGCACAAAACAACAATTATGTGTTGCTTTTTTAACGTTTTTTTCTTAAAACATAATTTTTTAAATTGATCAATTTTACTGGCAACATTTTTACTGTGTTGTCAAACTTTTGAAGGAACTGAGTAAAGCGTATATCTAAGACTGTAATCGCCTTACGTATATACAAATGTTGGAGTGTATGTTGGAATGGATGTGTGTTTGTATTGGTTTTATATTGTAAATAATTTACACGTTGGCCCAAATGTTTTAGGTTAATATAATCATTATTGGTATTGGAGATGTCAGGAGGCCCAATGTTTACCAATGTTGGGCTAATTTCTAACTATTTTACATTACATTTAATAATTTTACATTAAAATGACTAATCGCTTAGACAGATCTAGTTGGTAGATACCATACTTTAAAATGTACCCCGAATATAGCAGGCTAGAAGAAATTTGCTGTTAAGTCACTCCGTTTCCATTAAGACACTTCTGGTTCCCACTTCCACGAATTCTAGATGCATTGCGTGTTGAGTGGCGGAAATCAACACCGCGCTCTGCAGTTTTACCGGACTGAGGGAAGGGAAATATTTAATTTCCTCGAGTAGGAATGAATTATTTAATATTTTCCTTTCCTCAAGTGTGAAACGCACAACTTTTCGCTTGGGGTACACTTGTGCCCTAGCACCGCGACGGGCCTCGGACGCAAATAATTTCTACAAATTGACTTTACTTATTACTTTGTATTTCTACATTTTATTTCTTCCAATGTTGGGCCAACGTGTAAAAGAAATTGATCGAGAATTTTTAATGTGTCTTACCAATTAACAGTTATCGAGCAATACTTTGTTCATATAGCGAATAATATAACTGTAATTTTCATTATATATGTATAAGAATTCCGTACCATTTGGTTTTAGCTGTATCAATAAAAAAAAATTAAATATTTTTAATTTGAAGTCTTACACCATAGTTAGGAAAGAAAAATATTTTTTTAGAAAATGTATCAAAATTTCAACGTAGCGGCATATGAATTCGCGATTTTCTAAAAAAGTATTTTTCTTTCCTAAATCTGAAATTATACTTTAAATACGTTAAAAATATTTAATAAATAGCATTCTCTCTTGCCAACTGATAACTATTATCTTTGGCTAGCGGAAAGTTGTAAAAAGAGATTCTAACAACATAAATAAGTTGTACAAGCGTATAAGAATTTCGACATAACTTGATGAAAACATATGGCTTAACCACTGTTAAAGCCTTTGAACGGCTTACAAGAAGGTTTAAATTCCGCTACGTACAAATTTTTATACGTTTTCAGAAAAAGTAACAAAATATTAATCTACCGGCCTCTTAAAAGTGTTCATTTATAAGCTTCTTTATTAGCATGAGGTATTTTGATGTAATTTACTGTATTTTTAATATAAATGCCAAATTTTTTGTCAAATTCGACTGAAATTGTTAGATTTTGTTTTGTATACAAATCAATTGGATGCTTCGAGATGGCTTTTTTATTTTATTATAAATATATATTACAAAATATGTACTGAAATTAAATGATATAATAATGTTTTTGTTTTGTATAAAATTCAATTTCCACCTGAGGGTGAATTATTTTCATTACCTTTAATTTCTATTTTCAGTAAGAATTTATTGTAAAATATACCTTAATAAAGCTTTTGTTATTAATAATTATGCATCTCGTTGTTTTAACTAATGGCATTATAAGGCCTTAGTTTGATATGTCACTTTTATTACAGACGTAACGGAGTGACAAATCACTGCCTTTTTTAACCGAATTCAAAAAGAAGGAGGTCAATTCGACTGTATAAAGAATAAATTTTCAAAAGGTTATAAAATACACTTTTGTGTAACAATTTTGATACTATCTTTATTTTATAATATTTTCAGTGTTATTAATAAATTAATAAAATTTCGCCTTTCTTATTGTGAAATATGTTTCGTATGAACCAGTTACAACCATTTATAACAAACAGATCGTATGAAGCAGTTATAACCAGTTATAATGTAATTTAAAAGAGCGCAGGTTCTTCTGGCGTGAACTTTTTTATATAATTTTTAAACAATGTGGAAAATAATAATAATTTCTTTTTGTATTTTTAATAAAAAAATAAATCGCTCACAATCTAATTAATTAAGTTAGTTATATTATTTGCATTTATTTTAGTAATGACATATTTTATATACGTGTATATTTTTAGTATTAATAGAGTCCTGTATGTTTGTATGAGTGTTTTCAGGACTCGATTTTTTTTAAAGTGAATTTGTGTAATTCCTTATTTATTACAGAGCTCTTGTACTATGATATGTTAGTGTGTAAGGACTTCAGTTAAAAGTGAATATATAATTTTGATTTTTTTAATGTTTTGTTTTTTTTTCTTAATTTAAGTTAAGCAATTCCTCAAGTTGATATATCAAAAATATCTATTTTCAATTAAATAATGGGGGTTAGTTTACTTTTACAATAAAATAATATATGAGTAATTACAATATGATATTTATTTAATTTTATATTTTCATTTCTTCGTGTAAAGGCGGGTGCGGCGTTGAGTTTCACCACTCTAGAATTTGGCGGATGTGGGAAACGGAGTGTCCTACCACTCCCTCTGCCTACCTTGCTGTATGTGGGATACTGTTTTGATTTGATTTTATAGTCAATACAGTTAAAATAAATTAAATAAAAAAATGTAGAATATACAAAGCACTTACTTTTTTAAATGTTGCCAAGTAGAAACTAGATTTAAAAATAATATAATTAGCATTACACCGTATTCTGCATTTCATTTCGTCGAGTGGAAAATCGAACCCACAACCTGTCGCGTTTATACTCGCACGTTTGTGCCCCTGCGCACGACTGGCCTCTATTAAAAACTTTACTAATAATAATTGTCTAAGGGTGTAATATATATTTATTTTATCGTGTTACTTCATTCTGTTATGATGAAACAGCTATTTGTGAGTACTCTCAAAGTTAAAGGTTATCTGAATACTGGCATTTCCAATAAATAACAATCTTTAACTTATGTTCCTATGTTGGGGTTACCCAGAACTGATAAATAACTGAATTTCAAGTAACGGGTATAACCCACTTATAAAACTAAAATACCCAAGGTTAAGTGTACTAACCAAGTTGCAGACAAAGTGACTTAATAAAAAAAAACGAAAAGATAAATAAATAAACAAATATACAGGGTAGAAGCGTCAGCGCTCCTTTAACAGGAATAGCATATAGGGTAAAATATTTTAAACCCATACCTAAAGAAATTAGTCTAATACTATATATAAAATACTAACTGTAAGGTCATTCCAGACGAAAGCCTAACCTACATCGTCTTCTTGTCAAGGACTTTAACGTCACTCCAAAGAAGAAAGTAGCCGAGAAACGTAGGCCTCGGATCAGGTGGCGGTTTCTGAATGGACCCATGCAGGCCGACCTCCTTGCAGAGATGAAAAGTCATAATCTTTCGACTAACACCGAGACTGCTCAGAATCCTTGGGATCGAGCTCAGTCGGCAATCATTGCGGCGGACAGACGAGTTCTTGGCCTTTCTATTCTTACTTCATTTTCGGGGAAAAAAAATGTTTTAGGCTTTTATAGAGTAGTTAAAGCTGTGGTTTCGTTTAAAGTGGTACTGATAAAAAAGAGAGATCGTCGTGAACCAGTCGCGTAAGTGTGTGACTACAAACGTGATATTGGCGTTCAATTCTCACTCAGGGAAATTAGTACATATCCTCGTTCAGGTAACAAGGCAAAGCTCGAAAATAAGCTATGCGTGGAATACCGTGTGTAGAATATTGTAAAGATATAAATAATTTCAACATTAATAAAATTTAAAATCTGGAGTTAGGGCCCTGCCTTGAAGCAGGAGAAGTATAATGTACGTAATATACAGTATATTATATAGGATATTTCTGCGTTTAACTACATAAATTGGATGTGCGTCTGTCCAGTCTATCATCTGTAATTTGTTAACAATGCTCAAAACATTAGTTGTACTCGTATCGGCTGTATGCGCTGCGAACTCATGGCTCGCGTTGCCTGTTCCGATGCTGAAGATCTTAAAATTCCGTAAGTTTTTTCTTTCATTAAAATACTAATTTATATTTATAATATACACGCTCAGGGTGACAAATCACGGCGTTAAGTTTCGCCACTCAACACGCAATGACTTAAATAATGAACGGAAAGTGGCTAAAAGTAACGAAAGAAGTGTCTTTACAGTAGGTTCCTTCTGATTACTCTGCTATACGGGAAAATGCGTGAAAGAGATAAGAACATTGATTAGTTGCGGGCTTGGTGGGTGCTAATGACGATACTTAAAGGTTTTAAATCATTGTGACATTGGTCACGCTAGCATATTAGCCTATACGTCCGATGCTGTCACCTTGAAACACCTACATTTTCATTTTTAGTTTCACGCTATCTATTTGGGGGACATAGCAGGGTAAGTAGAGGGAACATAGGAACCTAGTGTTAAGTCACTCCGTTCCCATTAAGACACGCCCGTTAAAAACTTTCCATCAAATTCTGGAGGCATTACGTGTTGAGTGGCGGAACTCAGCGTCGCGCTTGGGCTCGTTACGAAACCACAACGTGTCGTGTTTACAGTCCCACGTCACGTCTGGTTTCATCTATTTGATTAATATAGATTGTTGTTACTTTATTATTAGATTATCATTTAAGTCGAAATATTTCTATAAAAAATCGCTACTCTCAATGATTTGGAGATAGCAAAGATCACTTCTTTGATGAAATAGAAAATTTAAACTGTTTTGAAAACAAAAAGATGCGATGTATTATTATATTATAGTGACGGAGCTTAATGCCGCAATTTGTCTACCAGAGTGAAAAAATAAATATAATTTAAATAAAGTTATTCCACTGTTTGGATCGTACAGTCAACTGTCGCGTTTACAGCCAGGGGCTTTCATGACAACTGCTAGAACAGTCGAAATCGTATCGTATGTAGATATAATCGAATAGTTCGTTCTTGCGATTTATTTTCTGTGGCTAACATTTATGAATATTTAAAACAAACGTCTCGATACTATTTCTCTTGTTTATCTGAATATTTCAAATTTAAGAGCACGCCGTAGATCATGGAAGTAATTTCTTCTACGTGGTGAGACTCTGTAAAATTTTAATAAATAATCTTCTTGCTTTTTTCTTTTTTTATATCACATTCTTTATTTCTGTCTCTTACATTGTTAGTAGGGAGTTCTCTATCATGTTGGTGATGCATTTCTCAATTGGGTATTTTTAACGTATCAAGACCCTCCGTTCCTCACTTTTCTTTTCAATTGGATACATTGTGTATTAATTAAAGAAACTTAATGAAACAATTCATATATTCATATATAGTTTCTCCATTTAATTCTTTGGATGGGAATTAATACGCATTTCTTTACAATTATGATGGTGCCAATGAATTACGAGTAAAAACTTATATTTTTATGTAAAATTAAACGTCAAATGCGAGTCAGATTCGCCCGGCGAGGGTCCTGTACCAATTCAAGATTGTAACAATTTAAAAAAAACTACTAAAATTTCCGGGTGTACTTTTATTGATTTAGTATGAAATAGACTATAAATATAATTAAGTTTGTAATGGTTTTTTTTCTGTAAAGAATTGAACATGTAAGTTAAGATTGTCAAAATATTTAGTCCGCTTTTCCCGTATATTAATACCAAATTTATTACAAAATGAAATACGTCATGATTTACCAAGAACTTACAAAAAATAAGGAAAAAATCTTAAAATTAGGAACTTTCTTTATTGAGAACTTAAGTTTGTCTATTTTTATAGGTTTAGAAACCTCCAACAACGATTCCGACTAACATTTGACCGGATGACCTTTTGAGGTACGGAATAAGGTTCCGTACCTCAAAAGGTCATCCGGTCGGATAAAATAAATATATTTTTTCAGACAATCCAGAAGGTTGTTACATCGCTGAGCTGGACGAGGTGATACCGTTCAACACGGTGGCTGCCTCCAAGTCCTCTTGTATGGGGTACCATTGCTTTAAAGATCGTATGATATATGACAGGTAATCTTTCACTTATATCTAGACACTTCTATACTTATAATATATTGTAAGTTGTAACGGATCGGTGTTTGTAGGTGTAGATGGAAGATATATTAATGTGGTAAAACCCAAAACAATGTTTTTTTTATTTTTTTTGTCTGTTTGTCTGTGCGTTTATTATCACTAATCTCAGAAACGGCTTAACTGATTTAAGTGTGGTTTTCACTATTGAATTTTGGCAAGCTTTTGTTAGCATATAAGGTTTATTTTATTACAATAGGTTCATAAATCTAAAAGTTATATCAATTTAAATTTAGTTAGTTCTTCTTAGTTCGACAAATTTTCTAATTGCTATAACAGTTATTTTATACAACTGTTTTACTGAATTGGCTAAATCTTTTTGTTTCAACAATTTGAATCATGGTAAAATATTTCATTTCCTCAAGTGGAGATCGAACTCACAACCAGTCGCGCTTACAGTCCCACTTTATGCCCCTGCGCCACGACTGGCCTCAAATAAATTCAAAAATATGAAATATTTATTTAAATTAAAATTAAATATTTAAAAATATTAATTGGAATATATGTTTATATAATAATAATAATAATAATATATTTAAAAATATTTCGAATAGACAATACAACTTAATATGATTAAAAATTTCAGATGTGGCGCGACCGCCCAATTAGAAAAGGGTTGTAAGCGGGTTAACGACAATGCAATTTCAGAACCGTATCCAGCTTGTTGCCCGACAATTGTATGTACCTTACTGGAAATCTCTTAAAAATAAGAAAAAAAATAATAAATCTAAATCAGCTCTACTCTGTATTCCGCATACAGCTGCCACAAGTCAGAGGGAACCTAGTGTTAAGACACTCCGTTCCCTACGTAGAATTATCAATATGTAAAGTATTCTACAATTCTTACAATGTATAAATTAAAACTTTGTTGACAGTATTCACAACATTATCATGAACAATTTTTGTAATAAATTTCTGATTTGATAAATTTTTCTTTTTATTTCTATTTCTCTAATCGTACATCTAATGGTAATAAAAAAAGAATTATAAAGAAAAAGTAATCATGTTGACTCCAGATAGAAGTGAAAACCTAAAAAAATCGCTTATTTGTTGAGAGGATATGAAATCTTACTATTGTCATTTCTTCGCTCAGGCACCAAGGTTGAGCTCCGCCCGGCGTTGAGTTCCGCCACTCAACACGCAATTCTTCGAAAAATTCCGCGGAAAGCGGGAAACAGAGTGTCTTGAACTATGTTCCCTCTGCCTACCCTGCGATATGCGGGATACAGTGAAGAAAAGAAGAAAGATGAAGGTTATTTAATTTAAAGTTTATTTGTTTACATAATACTAACGTAATATGACACGTGAGTGTGGAGGAACTTCAGATAAACTGTACTCTCAGATAAACTGCAACTATTAACTAGTTATTATTAGATAGTACATCAACTCCTAATCACTAATGTAGTGCAATACCGACTTATTTGACCTTTTGTTGTGCACTGCTAGTGTTTATCTCAATACCAAAGCGAGGAAATGTAAATAAATAATTGTCTCGAGTGGAAATTGAAATCCTTAAAACCTTCACCTTTCAAAGATGTATAAGGATATTTAAAATATTCATTTAAAAATAGCTTTTACATACAAAATGCCAAGATTTTTTAGTATTTACGACAATGACATTCAAATACACTAACTAATCTGTCACGGTCGACATGAAAAGTCAAACGAGCTTCTTTAGTTCACAGACTGCAAAGGTCGTCGTACGATTTGCTCACAGCCTCCCGTGGCTTCTCTTCTATCTTCCATGTGGTATAAAGACAGGATAATCATAGTCCTTACAATTAGTGAAGGATTTTGTTTAGCAAGTAATATGAGAGAAACATAATATGTAATTATATACAATTCTATGCTGAACATTTAAATAAGGCAGGCTTTATCGCGACCGTCTCTATATTTATTTTATCAACTGCCATAATGGATCAGCTTCACGCTGTATCCCGCACACATCAGGGTAGGCAGAGGGAACCTAATGTTAAGACACTCCGTTACCAACTTTCTGCCAAATTCTGGAGGCATTGCGTGTTGAGTGGCAGAATTCACCGTCGCGCTTTCCCTCTACACCAGAGCGAAGAAATGGAAATATAAATTTAAATAAATATTTCATCTCCTCGAGTGGGGATCGAACCCACAACCAGTCGGTTTTACAGTCACACTTTGTGCCCCTGCGCCACGACTGGCCTGCTGAACTGCCATAATTATATTTATATTGACATTTACGATGTTTCTATTATATTGGTCTGCTTATTTTAAATGATTAACATACCAATTCGAATATTAAGATCATATAGTATGTAAAATCAAAAATTACGTATTAATAAATTATTATAATTATTATTATTTATTGGTTATGAAGCCCACAACGACCTCGTGTGTAGTTAAATACCGCTACACAGCATCAAGTTAGATATATATTTTTTTATATTTTATTAATAAATAGATGACGACAGTGGCAGCGGCATAAGTGTGTGACTGTAAGCTCCACTGGTTGTAGGTTCGATCTCAATTCTAGGAGATGAAATATTAATTTAAATTTATATTTTAATTTCTTCGCTCTGGTGTCGAAGCAAAGCTAGCAAAGCAAGTTGAATTTCACCACTCAACATTCAATGACTCCAGGCAAAAAAAAAAGAATTCGTCAAAATACGGTGAACGAAAGCGCCTTAACATAGCGTCCTAACACTAGGTTCTTAAGTTCCCATTGCCACCCAACTATGTGCAGAAAACAGCGTGAGGCTAAATAAATATACAAATAAAATGTGCAGTGTTTGCTTAATAAAAATGCAAACTGACACGTTGCTTCCATATAATATCTTCGGATAGAAAAATTATATGCAGCTCGTGGTGTTAATAAAGTAAATAAAGCAGCACCAATATTTAAATAGCTTTACGTGTCGTACAAGCACAAATAACAGTGGGCGTGTCACTGACTGAATGCAATGGTCAAGGATTCACATCCAAGTAAGGAATCACATTTATTTTTGTATATAGCGTGCGTTTTTGTATACGAAGTGTCTTGATAAATTAAGACACTTCGTTACGTAGAGAGGCGGAAATCCCTCTTAGAGTCTCTTAGAGTATCTCAATTTCGTAACTTTCATCACCCATCGGACAAGGCACTCTTTAAACCTGTTTTACAATAGCATATACGCGATTCATCTGTTAATTGCATTTTAGACAAATCCCTTATCTATTTCTTATAACCTAACAAATTCAAATAAATCATGTATAAGTTGATCTTGTATTATATGATTTGATTAAAATTTCTTTGCAAAAATTTTATAGATTGTTTCCAAAACGATTGGTAATTGTTAAAAATAAATAGTTAGTAAAGATATACGTATAACATTTACTTCTTCGCTCTGGCATCAAGGCAAAAAGCCCGGCGATGATTTCCGCCACTAAACACGCAATTCCTTGAAAAAATTGGCGGAAATTGGGGAACGGAGTGTCTTAACACTAGGTTCCCTTTACGTACCCAGCTGTGAAGCTGATTTTTTTTTTTTACTATACTAACTTCACGCTTTATCCCTAGCGGGGTAGCCAGAGAGAACGGAGCGCCAAACGCTAAGATATTTATTGGGGTCCAAGATGGAAGGCTTGCTCGCAGCGACCCCTGCCAGCCCTTACGAGGGCTGCAACGTTCCATCCGCCATATGCACCTCGAGAGAGCGCACTGATAGGGCGTCCCCCAAGGCGACGCGCACCAGTGCGTCCCCGCTGGTGTGTCAAGTGGCGACGAATGCGGCGTTGGGGACCACCACCCAACACGCCATATCCGGAACGGCGGGAGGTGGAGGACGGAGCTACAAATTAATTTTTATTAGACTTTAAATATACATAATACATATATCACACATACAGGGTGGAAGTGTAAGCACCACTTTAAATGAAACCACAATTTAACTACTCTATAAAAGCCTAATATAAATCAGAAAAAAATAAATTTCCAAAAATGAAAAAGGTATTTTTTCAATCAAAATAAATAATAAAATTGTCGTTATAAAATAAAACGCCATTTGTAAGGACGACGCACGCACACATAAACCTATCAAAGGAACAGCGCCGCACACGCCTTATTCCGAAATCGAGTCTTAGGTATTGGCGATAAAGTTCAAGTTGTTTAACCTTTAGTAGTATTTTTGTAGTAGTAAGTGTTTACGTTATTGGGATCTATACGTAATTGCGTCACACGAAATACAGGTATGGATAAAAATCGTGAAATGAAAAAAAAATCCTACGTCCAAACTGTTGAGGCATTTTGATTAATTTCTTTATTTGGTTTGAAATATTTTACCCTATATGCTGTTTCCGTAAAAGGAGCGCTGCCTCTTCCACCCTGTATATTCAATTTCCATAGACTTTTCACTCACTCCCAACTCAGTTCCAGGTCACATCATTGCTTCTATTATTATCTTTATTACTTATAAACAACAGAAAATTAATTAAAAATCATAGTACTTTTCAGTCCTTACACAAAAGGCTTAATGAATAGGTACATGTTAGTAGTTCACCCACTTATATATATTGCATTTCTAAATTATATTGTTGTGACCCATCATACATACCACCAGGGAGGACTTCAGGTTCCGTCAAACGGTACACATAATATGCTAATTTTACCTTCCAATAAAATTTGTATTATGTTTCCTTTGACGTCTGAAGTCCAAGTGATTGCTCCTGGTGATCCACCTCCATCAACGCATTAGTTATTTCGTGTCAAATTTATTGCAGATAAAAGAGCCGTATGGAACATACCAAAAACAAGCGGAACTATCCTGCACATAACAGGGTAAGCAGACAGTGTTAAGACATTGGGATCCCAGGTTTTCCACCGTTTCCTTTATACATTTCCGTTCCCCACTTTTCGAAGAATTTTGGAACTCAACGTCGTGCTTTGCCTCGTTAAGTCCGTTACTAGGGCGAGGAAAATGAAAATATAAAAAAAAACATTTCCTCTAGTGGGAATTCAACTCATGGCCTGTCGCGTTTATAGGTTATAACTTTAAATTTGTATATAAGTTAAAGTTTTTTTATAAAAAGTATAAAAAATGGAACGATAAAAGCGTGTTTTTTTAGTTTTCTTTTAAATAATTTATTTTTATTTAGGTTTAGATACACTTGGCTTGTGATAAGACAATAATTGTAAGAATCGTTTGCGAATTCCTCTTCAGATGCACATACATAGAAATGATAATTCATATTTATTAATAACTGATGAGTTTGTTTTCCTTATATTCAGTAAACATGCAATTACATACAAGCTCACCTTGGCATTTAAATTTTGACTTAATATGTATTGTGCTTATAAACAGGAGATGGTACTTTATACTGTAATAGCTGATCCGCGCGGCTTCGCTCGCTTTAACTATACGAATATTTAATAATTATATTCATGAAAGTATTTTCAGTTTTCAAAAGGATTGGTAAGACAATATAAAACCCTAAATAATCAAAATAAGCCGAAAAAGAATAACAAGTAGACATAAGTAATGGAAATTAAATTCTTATTATTACAAAAAAATATCTGAGTAATAAAAATGAAGAAACAAACAAAGTAAAATTAACTAAAGTAAAAATACTTATTTAGAAAACGTATAAAAATTTGAACATAGCGGGACTCGAACCCGCGCCCCCTAGAAATCGGTCAGGCGCACTGACCACTGAGCCATACATATTCAAATTCGAGTCCCGCTACATTCAAATTTTTATACGTTTTCTAAATAAGTATTTTTCTTTCCTAAGTATGAATTAACACTTTAAAAATGTTAAAAATAACTAAAGGAAATTAAAAAAAATTAAATTAAATTAAATTAGCTTCACGCTGTATCCACACAGCAGGGTAGGCAGAGGGAACCTAGTGTTAAGACACTCCGTTCCCCACTTTCTGCCGAATTCTGGAGGCATTGCGTGTTGAGTGGCAGAACTCAACGCCGCGCTTAACCTCGACACCAGAGCGAAGAAATGGAAATATAAATTTAAGTAAATATTTCATCTATCTCATACTAAAGGAAATTCTTTATTATAAAAATAATACTATTTTAAATTAACACAAAGTAATAAGTAAACGTATTTTTTTTTTTAATACGTAACTATTATATTTTAAACGGACAATATGTTCGGGGTACCCATAAGTAATCAATTATTTTTACAAGATACCATTTCTCATGAGTCCAGCGACAACCAGACAAGTGTAACCATACTTTGTTAGTAATTTATTCCCAACAATATATAATTTTTTTTGTAGCCCTGTAATAAAATGGCGGACTTTGTGCCTTTTGAGAGCCATATTCGTAGTTGTGTACTTTTTCATTTTAACGCCGGTTTAAGTGCCACGGAAACAACAAGAAAAATTTGCGACATATATGGAGATGTGTTGAAAGTCAACAAGCGATTATGACCTGTCAGATAAGCATCGAACTGGACGCCCAGGTCAATTCGATAACGACGCCTTAAAATCTCTAGTGGAGTCCGATCCAAGGTTAACTACACAAGAACTATCAATAAGCCATGGGTCTACCTGATCATGATTGGCCTTTATAGTTTTCTTTATAATCGACTTATAAATCAAAGGATATTCTCAATTCGATGCGTATATTTAGTTTATAGTTAAACTCGAATATGTTTTACTGAGTTATTCGCTTTTGATTGTTTTTTTTTCAATTCAAATTCAAAATATTCTTTATTCAAATAAACTCTTATAAGCACTTTTGAATAGTCGCACACAGGTGAAATTTACACGATTGATGGCCAAAATTCAAAAAAATAAAGTTTCTCTAATTAAAAAATAGTAAACTTAATTACCTACAAGACTTCTTTATCTATCTGTTGGTTGCTAGTAAAAAGCTTGACACTTTTTATTTTATTACTTACATAGATCAACAATACAGTCATTGCTTGAAGGAATAATTTAGTATTATTTTGCATCATTTTTAAATCACGTTTGATATTTATTTAGTTGATATTAGAACTAAACCATTATGGATTCTATACCTTCAG
>JAATLQ010029942.1:0-45510 GCA_013421005.1 Heliconius erato x Heliconius himera | reverse complement strand
ATGAGAACGTATGGCTTAGTTGATCAGAACGCTTAGACGGTTCACAAAGAGGCGTGGGATCAAATCCCACTACGTTTAATTTTTTATACGTTTTCTTAATAAGTAAGTTTCAATGAATACTTGATACGTGAACGAGAAAACGAGAATACTAAATTTGAGCTATTAGCAAATATTTAATTGACCATCTAACAACTCAAACAACGTCACCGCTTGAAGTATACTCGTCTGAGCCTCTGCAGCACTGACACCTACGGGGGAGTCCCCTCATTGAGTGTTTCATAATAATATTTGTATAACTTTAATAACCTCTTCGATATATCTATAGATATTTGAGTATCGACGAGATTAATTAAAACGTATACCATATTTAAAAATGCATGCCCTCGTTATTTGGGTGGTGAATGGCGAACGTAGGAGCAACTCTATCCCCTTCTTACGAGCAACAGCCACCCTCCAGACACTAATGACACGACGCGTCTCTGTCTGTCAATCACTTATCTTTTTATTAATTATTCCTAAATTGCTCCCCGATTGGGTCAACTCTTGCTTAATTGATGAAGGAATTTCAAATCAACTAGCGTTGAGTTTTGTATATTATTACGATTATATTGCAAGTGCTTGTATTTTGTTTTTTTTTAAGTTTTCCTGTCTAGTACATACTTTAGTTATTCTATGCTATTTGTATATACATACAACATTGCAAGCTTATGGAACTTTAATAATATTATTATTTTTAGGGTTCCGTATCTCAAAGGGTACAAACGTAACTCTTCTAGGATCACTGTGTAGTTCGTCTGTCATTACCATTTGTATTACGCTAAAATTAATATCAAGTATTCAGGTTTATGGCCCCTTGAAGAACACAAAAAATCTGTCAATGTGTCAAATCTGGCTTCTAAGTTAACGAAATCAGAAGATACATGCATTCATGTATCGATTTTGCTGTATTTTGTTATCAAAATATAAAATATATTATCTACTATAATAGGGCTCGTAGACCTAATTCATAAAATTTGCCACGAAGTGTGAATTTACAATACAAATAAAGGAAAAAAATCGAAAAGTTCTTTTTATACAAATTAAGTGCACATGTCCGCAAACTCAGTTTTGTCAACTTTTATAAGGAACCTTCTCGTATATCTATAGTCCTCAATCTTGTAATGAAGCCTCGTTGCGCGAGGTGCACGAGGTGCGCGAATCCGAGTCGCACTTATCTTTATCCTTTCGGAACAATGTGGATACTACCATCTTCAACCAAATGAAACTCTTGCTAACTACATAATATTGTATTGTACATAATATTGTCTATCTATACATATTAGAATAATTGAAACTAATCGCTGTCTGTACAAGGAAGTTATATATGAAAATATATTATTGGGAGCATTATTCAATGTATAAATAAAATATATGTTTTTTTTTTAAATAAATGATTAGAAATAATTATACATTTTTAGGCAAATTTAAATAGCTGGGCTAAAAAAGATTTCGTTTACAAAAGTGATTCATTTGTTTTATTCCTAGTTAAGTTTATTAAATAAAAAACGAAATATAAACAAAATTATCTTAATATCAAAGCATAACAAAATTAAATCGACTATTGAACTCCAAGCTCAGGCTTTACTCCATAGGACTCTACACCTACATAGATATAGCTAATGCAATACAATAATAATGAAAATTAAACAAAATTAGTGAAAAAACCAACAATCATGATCATGATTACGTAATCGCTGCCTACTTATCAAATTTTCACAACATTGTAATTATTCAAATTGGTCGCTTAATAGCGGCGTAGAGGCGGGGTGGTAGAGCCGCTAATAGCGAGCGACGACGGGGAGCACATATGGGGAAATGAGCCAACCGGCCTGAAACTATTCATTATATTCAAAACTATTTGGTGGTACAGTGGTGGGTGAGGTGCAAGGTGCGGTAAATGGGTGTTCGATCCTCATTCGGGGAAATTATAATATTTAGGTAAATTGTTTTCCGTTCGATTGTAATACTTCGAAAATGGGATTTGAGGTGGGAAACGGAGTATCTCGGTAAAAAATGTAAAGTTGAAACTGGTAGAGTGGTTATGGAACTGGACCTGGTGTTGGTTGGACTGATGCTATAACTGGTCTGGATTTAGACTACCACCATAATATATTTCATTTAAAGATGAAGATTAGTTTCCGAGAAATTTATAAACTAACATAGAAATAGCTTAAATAGATTGTCATACTAAAATATTTGCCAATTCTAACATTATCACATACACGAGTGTTGGCCAAACCAATCTTTTAAAAGCCATTCTTTTGAAGTCAGTTAAAATATGCTTTATTGAGTTGATATTGAAAAAAGACAACTGTTACGCAATAACAAAATTATATTCATTAAAATATAGAAAAAGAAATATTAAGCAAATAAAACACACAGTTTTGAAAAGTTATATTTACATCTTTTACCAACATATTCATGTTATAATTTGATTATTAAAATATTTACATATGTATTTTTTATTTTGATAATATTTAAAAAAAATCTCTAAAATGAAAAAGTTATTCTAAAACAATACTACAAAAATGTCCTAAAACTTCAAATTATATACTTTTTTATCTATTTATTAATAATAACAAATCAAAACACAGTGAACTACGGTAGAGTCAGTAAAGTAGAGTAGAGTAGCGGCGGCCATCTTGCGAGCATTGATATTCAGCTCACGTCGCGCCGCCCGGCTCCGTGCAGTGCAGTAAACAATCCACACGAATTTAAAAACTTTAAACACTTTAATACGATTATCACACAACACAACTACTTGTTGTAAGTGGCAAACGCTTTTTTACCCTTAAGTTTTTATGATAATATTGATATAAATATTTTAGTTTTTTACTATATAATATTTTGTTTTCGCTTCATGCTGTATCCCGCATAAGATGGAGTGGGTAAGATGGAGGCAGAGGAAAACTATATATATAGTGTTCAGACACTCGGTTTCCCTTATTTTGCAACAACACCGCGTTCATTTTGAAGGGAAAATATTACGTGAGTTGGAACCAAACTCGCAAACGCCGCGTTTAAAGATCGACTTTTGGCCAAAAATGTCTAGATATTTTTTTCAACGGCTTAGATGTTTTTTTAAATAATAGGTAATTTTCAAATGTTATAAATAAAATGTCAATATTATAAGTACAAATTTATTTTTACCATAATCAGAATATTCAAAGAATATGTTTCTAAGTTTTCCATTACTAAAAGTATGCAAATTGACTAACCGTATCTAATTACACTTTCAACCGTAACATCTAAACAGAGGCACAATCATTAAGGAATCTTAAAGGGGGAAGTATAAATAAGGCAGGTTTATTCGATAAGACAGAAAAACGGCATTCCAAAGCGCTTCTCTATTAAATTCGCAATAAAATTTCAATTACCCGACCGCGGCGCGGACCGGCGGAGAGCCCGGCGGAGAGCCGACCGGTGCGCATCTCAAATTATAGAGCTCCATTGTTCGCGGATTAGCCGAGCGGGCCGCGGTAATTGAAATAGCTTAGAGCATTAGACTCTACCACCACCAGGCAGGACGACCCCCGTCCCGGGAACACGGGGGTTAATTGGCAAGCTCGTCGAAGGCCACGCTGAGCTGGTCGGCCACCTCACTGTAGCGCATTCTTGTAGGATCACAAGGTTTGTGTGACAGAGCCGTTTTCAATTAACCCACCCCAAGGTCGAAAATATGTAATCGTATTAATTTATTGCCCCACACTTTGTGGTGATTAGTAATGGATTTTTGGGGAATTTTTGAAATATTTGTGGGTGTGAAATGGAGCTAGATTATAACCGCTTTCATTTAATTAAGTTATAGTCATGTAGAAATAAGTAATTTTATGATTCTGATATAATTAAATACTTTGTCAAAACAAAAAGAAAAATTACAAATTTCAGTCCCTTTTTACCATTTTCATAACTTTATCATATCTCAAATAAATAATTTTAAGAGGTGCTCTTACAAAAACTCTCACAAAACTAAAGAAATCCAATCATAATAGAAAAAATAAATACTTTAAACATTCTGTGTAACACTTGAAACGGTGTAAAACTGGTGGCCTGTACAAACAATATTTCTGCGAAAATACAAAAAAATATATAAATATAGAGAGTGGCGCCTCATGGACTCTACCATTAAGATCCTATGAAAACATAGAGCAAGCAAGATAAGTTGAGATTAACAACTTCTTTCGCGCACAAATTACAGGCTTCATATATTTTAGTATAAATTATTTTAATTAAGGCAAAATAGAGAATGTTGAATGAAATAAAAACTGTGCGAGACTTAATCGGTGTGAAAGCACCAGGATAAAACACAAGTGCCTACTTTATACCACTAAATAATTAAATCTGTAATATGAATACCGTCAAGTCACTTTGAGATGCTCGAGAAATAAGTATTAATAGCAAATAGTAGAACTAAAGACTAATTTAAGACGCGAATTCATATTTATATCATTTTTGCTCTAATTTTAATTTAATTATATATTAAAAAGAAAATTGTTTTTTGTGATAATTATGCTTAACGTGATATTTAAGTCTGAAACATAAACTTTAATCATATAATTTCTTATCTACATTTTTCAACATGCAAAAAAAATATTGAGTAAAAAATGAGCTTTAAACATTTCCTTTACAGGTGCATGGCAGGAGGATACCTAGTATTAAGATACTCCGTATCTCTTTCCCAATTTTAAACTTTTATTTCGAGATAGTAGAGTGCTGAGTGGCAGAAGTTAATGTTACGATTTGTCTACCAGAGCGAATTAAAACTAATTGAAATACGATCATTTTCCTGCGTGGGGTTCGAACCTTCAACCGTAGTGTTTATGTTCCCTGTCCCACTGCGCCACGACGGCCTCGAGTATCAATTTGACTTAATCTTGAACGGTCAAAATGTAAGATTTCATGTTATCTGTTTAACTGTACAGCTTTACAGGTATCCAGTTTCCCTAACAGAAGTAAAAGGATCTTCTACTACTAAACACAACGTTTTTTTTTTTGTCTGAAAACACGACAGTGGGTTCAATTACCGCTCACAGATAAACATTACCATAAATTCATTACCTCTACATTTAAACAACACACGATGTGTCGAAAACTACAACAGACATATAAAATAGATATAGAACATATAGTGTTCCGGATCCCCCCATTAGTCAATGTGTTCTTACATTAAAATAAAACACGACGAAATTTCATTATACAAATTTAAAGTTTTTTTTTTTTCGAATCGAATCAGCTTTACCCTGTATCCCGCACACAGCTGGGTAGGCAGAGGGAACCTAGTATTAAGACACTCCGTTTCCCACTTTCTGCCGAATTCTGGAGGCATTGTGTGTTGAGTGGCAGAACTCAACGCTGCGCTTTGCCTCGACACCAGAGCGAAGAAATGGAAATATAAATTTAAATAAATATTTCATCTCCTCGAGTGGGGATCGAACCCACAACCAGTCGGTTTTACAGTCACACTTTGTGCCCCTGCGCCACGACTAGCCTTTTTTTTCAATATTAAATAATCAAATATGGACTACGATTAATAATTTATTATTATACAAAAAAAACTTAAATTCTAAAAATGTTATGTCTAAACCTTGAATATGCGGGATGTAGCGTGAAATGAAAAATAATATAGAATTTCAAGAGGATATAGACAGTATTAAGTGATACACAAAAAGTTGTTAAAAACGTGGTTCATTTCCTGTCTTTCATATATAAAAAATATGTATAGTATAAAAGGTGTTTAACAATTGTATAGTTGAGTCACAATAGAGGTGTAGTGGTACATCCCTAACCCCGGATTAACGTCAATCCTGTCATAATATTTACGAATAAAATTAACAAATTACGCGACTACAATAGTTGAGTTGTGTGGTTAAAGAAATTACTGTAGCACCCGCCCCGTTACACCTCTTTTTGTAATATTTAATTCAATCCTTTATTGAATGTAATAGCTAATGGTTTTTATCAAAGTAGGGAACACAGTGTCTTGATACTAGGTTCTCTCTGCCTACCCTGCTTTGCGGGATACAGCATGAAGTTGTTATTATTAAGTTACCTGTATATATAAATGGAAATGGAGGATATAAATATAAATATTTGTAAACGCGTCGCTTATGGGTTCAACTTCCGCTCGAGAGTAAACGATTATTTTCAAGTCCTCGCTCTGGTGAAATAACAAAAGCGCAGCGTTGAGATCCGTCACTCAACACGCAGTGTCTCGAGGATTCGGCGAAAAGTGGCGTACGGAGTGCTTTAACTAAATATGATCTTACAGTACAATATGAATAAAAATATTATTCATATTCTACGTCAAGTAGAAGAGTAGAGCTCAATATTTTGATACAATTTCAGTTACAAGTTTAGCTCTATATTGTTGTTTAGTATTTCAATTTATCGTCTTAAGTTCAGTCACTGAACTCGCAATGTCCTGAAAATTGGGTGGAAAGTTATGAACCAAGTGATAGGACACTACACTCACCTGCTATACATGAAATACAACCTGAAGCTACTTTCTATATTGTTGATTAATATCTGATTACTTGATCTGATGCGACAAACGTCGCTTTATATCGCATCGAGCCTCTTTGAGCTATCGTTCACGCCGTTCCTCCATCCAGAGCATTGTCAAAATACAATCAAATAAATTTATACCGTAACTTAATTATTTTAAAGTCCAAAATTATTTAAGTTGGTTGGAAAATAATAAAATTAAATGTTAAACAAATTTAAATCTTATTTCTTATAGTTTTGGGTTTTTATTTCAATATATGGTTTTCTAAAAGGGCCACAAACAGTCGTCTAGTGATGGAGAACCGCAATTATTAAGACTTATATTTTTCACATTTTTTTGTAAAGTTTAAGTTAAACTGTAATTTTGACTTTTTCAAAGTAAGAATTCTAATTTGGATTAAATAATTCTGTATGTTGGAATTGGTATCTACATACAAGAACAATTGTAATTTACAAAAATACATATAAAATATGTGCGTTTCATAATTATTCTCCATAATAAGCCAACAAGAATTAAAACGGTTTCAGTTTTAATAAACTAACCTATAATAAATTATCAAATCATAGAAAAATAATTTGTACTTATATAACAAGATAAAAATTAAAATCATAACCTTAACACATACATTTAATATGAATATGGCTAAAAGTAAGAATATAGTGAATATTTATTATATGTTTACATCACTAACCCAATACCTGGGGGTTTGAGCAGTGTTAATAGCAGGCAGTTAGGGCCCTTTGTCGAACGTGTGAAGTGAGCACCGGGAATAGAGCCCTGAACCCGCGACCAGTGTGTCCTGGCACGCCCCGCCCCCCGCCGGCGCTGACGGCTCCGGAACAGCGAGGGAAAGTGGAGTCACGGGCGAGGCTCAAGACCATTTGGATAAGAGCAGTATAAAACCTGTTTATTGCGACCTACCACGTTTCCTGCCCAGTTCAAAATATATTACGCTTCGTTTCGCTTATTTTAGCACACCATAGTAACCTCTAAAGCTTTTATATAACGGTGTAAATCCCATAAACAGAGTTAGTTTGTATTCGCAACTTGGATTGTCGCCTGTGAGTGCACAGTTATCGCGTATTCGTGGCGAGGTGTATCAGAGCTGGGGGTATGTATTGTTAAACCAATTTTTCTTGGTTTTGATATCGTTTTACAAGGCACGTGATCCAGAAGTGTTAAATAGATTAAACGTCTTTGAATTTTTTCCCCATTTCATCCACATAAATACATACATAACGAACCTTGTGGTCTGTTTTAGTATGAAAATACGTTAAATTTCAAATAGTAACAACGGATTCTTACTTATCTTCAGTATGAATTTAAATTACTATTGTAAAATGTAATTCTGAATATATTTAATAAAGTGAATGTGAGTTTAGGCTGTTCATTACACACGTGACGGAGGGTGCGGCTGAGAGGTCGTCTCGAGAAAACGATAAAAACAACCGATTGGCATACCGCCTTTGATGTGCCTCGGCGACGCCGCGTGTATCTGCACTAGATAACACCTGCATCCCGAAAGGGAACCTTACAAAACAAGAAATAAGATACAATTTCGTCTGTGGGAGACGACAAAAGGAAAACAATTAACATGTCTTTGCTTTGTATTGCTCGACACCGCGGAGCACGCGAACACTAGTCAGTGGGACAGCGGGGGCGCCCCCCCCCACCGCCCCCCCGCCGCGCCGTACTACACGTACAATCAATATTTGAATTTTTCTTCACGTTTTTGATCTATATAATTCAAGTGTCGATACTAACGGTATGCTTAAACACCTAATATTTGAATAATTTAGGATCTTCAGAAAAAATGCATCTACATTTTTTTTAAAAATTACAGAATATATTCTTCGAGTCTTTTTACTATTCCATTTTTTAGCTTAGAGGGATGGACTAATACACTAAATATTTTAATTAACTAAAAGCCCACACTCACTACTAAAGTGTTATAAATAAATCAATCAGTACACAATTATTCTTTTTATTATAAAACTTTCAAAATTAATTTGAATTGTCACAGTTTCGCCAACTGTCGATACTTTACTAAATTTACCATCAAAAATCAAATATATAGTGACTCTGTACAAACTTATACGAATAAATACTTAGTTATATGAATATTATATGACAAAGGTTAATATTTCCCAGACCTTGACCGGGGCTAGTGCATCACCGTTTAATTACTGCGGCCACTGAACACCTCACAACTCCACGCCCCCCCCCCCCCCACGCTTTGTTAAGTCATCTCTCCTGTGATACAGATGGGCTATGAAATGACAATTAAGAAATATTTTGTGTTGTCACAAGATTAGATGGTAATAACATTACATACTATTTATTAATTATTTCTACAGACTCTACTTTTGTGATAGCTCTACTATTTACTCATTTACACTTGTTTAGTTGGTGTTAACTTCTAGCTCTATGCTATAGACTCTGAAGCTAATAGTACCTTTACAATTTTCTTTCTACAGTCTAGAGAGAAAATTATAAAGTTACTCTCCAATAATTTTTAAAACAATCTACTTACGATATCATAAAAAAAAAATAATAAATTAGCTTCACGCTGTATCCCGCACACAGCAGGGTAGGCAGAGGGAACCTAGTGTTAAGACACTGCGTTCCCCACTTTCTGCCGAATTCTGGAGGCATTGCGTGTTGAGTGGCAGAACTCAACGCCGCGCTTAACCTCGACACCAGAGCGAAGAAATGGAAATATAAATTTAAGTAAATATTTCATCTCCTCGAGTGGGATTCGAACCCACAACCAGTCGGTTTTGCAGTCATACCTCGTGCCGCTGCGCCACGACCGGCCTCACTTACGATATCAAATATTAACTAATATAAACCAAAATAAATTATACTTATCGATCATTCTAAAAGTTATGTTACTCAAATAATTTCGTATTTATTATCCACGATAAATTAAAATAAACTTGAGTTAGTTCTAACAATCTATCTCTTGTTGGTTGAGCTGGAACTAAGGTAGAGCAAGGACAGTATCACGAGTGAGTTCTATCCGGGTATGGTTGCGATATTATTATATTAGTGGCTGGGCAAGGCCGAGGCGTGAGGCGGCTTTGTGCTCGGGAAGCGCTCATTAAGTCCGGGATTGCCTCGGTTTCGCCCTTAATAAGAAAATAGCGACTCCATACAGAGAACGGAACGAACGATTTTGTATACGTTGTGGGGACACCTGGCTTAGTTACGAGGTTAGATTTCTTTTGAATATTCGGTGTTAGAATTTTATTTTGATTATTTGTAATCTGTGTTGACTATAAAGGCTTATAAATGGTGAATAATTGTGAGCAGAGTGGCTATTTAAAAAAAAACTACTATACAAGAAACTTCTTTTGTTTTCTAGTGGTAAATCACGTCTTGTTTTCTTTTTATGTTGATTTTTATCTAAAAATCATAATAAAACAAGTTGTGACAATTTAAATGTCTCAGTTGTGCAAACTGAAAGATTTAAATTAAACTGATGACATAGATGGATATCTATTATAATATCAATGACTATCTACATCGCTATGATTTTCTGTTTTTTTTTTTTCGTAGCTTTCTGTAGAAATTAAATTATCATTTAAACATATTTGTAAGGACCTAAATGAATAAAAATTATCTTTATTTGGTTTTATTATTAATGTTTTACTTTATTAGCTCCACTCAAATGAATTCGTGAAAAAAACAATAAATTTTATCAAAATTTTAACGTGACATGTTATAAAGTAATAGGTAACTCTATATATTCTATTAGAATAAAAGGAGTGTTCGTAAGCTTAGTAAAAAAATATTTTTCTTTAATATAATTATTTGAACGAAACTTTGATTTACAAGTTTCGTTTAAATAATTACAAAATGTATGCAAATTTTTCGCAGATAAATTTTTTGAGTATTTTCTTTTTGTTCACTTTTACTGAAATGTTAAACCATTATCCTTTAAAAATTATTTTACGTAAATAAATAAAATTATATATAACAAAATTTAAGCAAATTATAAATGAATGTTCTAGCTAGAGTCATTTCTACTTGTATTCTACTCATGGCCGTGCTCGGTATACCTAAGCCTAATGAATTGTCACCGTAGTAGCGGCAAGTTAATTAACAATGGTAACAGCGCCCGAGGCGGTTCCGCGCCTACGCCGCGCCGCTGCGCCGAATCAACCCAATTGATCTTTTTCACTTGGAATTTTTAAATCCTCCTTTTTTCGGATGTGTGCTGCTCTCTGCTCACTCAGATTCTTACAAATTAAAAGGTACATTATTTTACAAAAAGCTACAGCTTTTTAAATTTTATTTCTAAATCTGTCTGTTTTAATTACAACCATTTAGCAAAATAATATCTACTAATAAAAGTAAGGAACAATGAAGTACATTAAATGCACAATCAAACACTCGCGTAAACTTTAACACCTTTTAAAATCTCTTTCAGAACTATTACGCCTAACGTTAGACTTAGGGTCGCCTCTAAGCAAGTTATTAGAAATTAAATTGTAAAACGTAGAAGCAATTACGAACTTCAAATTCGGCACGTAATTAAGTACTTGTCGCTGTAAAAGTAGGCACTCTAAACAAACCAGCGGGACCCCCCGGTAGAGAAAATAAAAATACATAAAAAACGGACATTCTAAATGCTAATCCTGTGTAGTCCTACGCCGCCCTACGCCGCCCTACACCGCCCTGACAGCGACCCGGCAGCGACCCGGACGCGATACTAATGGAGTTTTTAAGAAAGGAATAACGGCTGAGGAAAATTAAGCCATCTTAGGTTAAAAAGTCCAAAACAGGGGTGGCGAGGGTGGCGGCGCTGTATAGATTTTTCGTGCGTTCCGCGATGAAATACTTACTTGTGCACTGATACACCAGTTACAAATAAACGGTGTTTTGTAAGTGCTCGGTATTATTACTTTTTTGTATTAAAATAATACATTAAATATATAAAATATAGCTATAAGGACATATTGCTACTTATTTTAATTGTTAACGATAAGCATTCTCATTTTTATTGGTTTTATTTTCATTATCATTTTTCTGATTTATGTGATAACCATACATTCGAAGTTATAAATATATAAGTCACAACACATGCAATACTTAAAACTACGCCGATATTGATATTGATATATAAAAACAATTAAATGTTTACTAAAATAATATGATTATGATGTATTTAACACAGAACAAAATCCCATAAAAATAGACCATTCACCATCTTCAAATGACAGGAAACGGAGAATCGAGTGATAGGTCAATTAATATAGAGATCATATCACTCAGTTGTCGTTATGAGTCCTTATGTCGTTATCAACAAATTTACTTTACGTCGAAAATATTATTTTTAAGCAACTTCACACTTTTCCTCACAAAGCATCGTAAAAAAGGAGGAAAAAAGGAGGAGTGCTAAGACACTCCGTTTTCCATGCATCGTCCAATTACGAGACATTACATATTAAGTGGCGAAAGACAGAAGAAGAAGAAGAAGTGGTGGAGATCGAACCCACAACTACCGCGTCTACAATCAGAGACTGGCCCACTACCCTACAACGGTTTCATAAACACAAATATACATACGTGAATATGACAAAAATAAGCCATTAACAAACAGTAAACGATCGCGAGACGCTGAAATAACTACTTTAGAATACATGAGCGTTGATAAAATCTCCATAATAAGATCATACAGCGCTCGAATTAAATAACTCATTGTAAATAAGCGCCCAATTTATATTCAGCCCGGGGGAGCATTATCATAATCGTCGCTTCACTTTTCCGAGACCGACAGAGATGGAGAGACTCTATTTGGATACATAAGACAGGGACAGAATACCTTTGTACGCTGACTCTACAAAATGCTTGCCAAAAGTAGAGTTTTATTGGAACCCTCGTTATGTAATAAGGTTGCTATGATTCGGAAAATACAAAATCAATAATACGTTGTGTTAGATGTGACGGAAACGCTTTATTGTCCGAACCGGAAATGGGTTCAGTCGTCAGTGAGTCGTTTGCATTTTTGCATTTAAAATAATTAATATTTAATTATTTTTAAATAAATTGTCATTGTGGAGTACTGAACTATGATAATTCTATCAATATAAGAGATAGAAATTAAAATTTTAATACATTATATAATTTATTTATTATATTTGTTTCTATATCATGCACGATAAGTAGAAAAAAAAACATAATACTAAATTATTTTGCCTATACAGATCACAGATACTGAAATATTCTATACATAAACGTTAATCTGAACCTATAACCATTAATTATAATCAGACATTTCTAAACTGCGCCACAATAGATGTATGTAGACAACATTATAAAAATATTATGTAATATATCCCGTATGCTATATCACCAAATAAACTACGGATTTAAAAAAAGCTTTTAACAAGCCATTTACTATAGTATATATATACAGAGATACATTCTTTCTAAAGTCATCATTGCAGTAACCTAATTGTGACATTCAGAGTTCATGCCTACATTACTCTACCTTCGCTTTGCTCTACCTTAGAAAATTAGTGCAGATTTAATAAACTGGTCATTCAATACTTAGCAGGTAAAGTGTTAGGCACTTCTCGACGAGGAACATAGTTGGGGGCTTTTTATGTCTTAGTGAGTGTACAAACAGATGCTACAGTAGCACTCCGAGGAAAAAAGTAAAATCCGCGGGAAATCTCGCGACGCCGAGAGGTCGAGTGTCCTCTATTATTGTTGGTGCACTCCTATTCAAAACTAAATCTAATAGCTACCACAATAAAGTGCATTTTCAAGTGCAGGTGAGATAGTTTC
Organism: Heliconius erato x Heliconius himera; assembly: GCA_013421005.1. Classification (NCBI taxonomy): domain Eukaryota; kingdom Metazoa; phylum Arthropoda; class Insecta; order Lepidoptera; family Nymphalidae; genus Heliconius; species Heliconius erato x Heliconius himera. The sequence goes on along the minus strand of JAATLQ010029942.1, from coordinate 32,168 downwards.
GTTTTCAGGCTAATTAGAGGCGAGGGAGGCGTGGCTGGAGATCAAGCAAGTCTCTACTCTATCGCTCAGATAACAGGTTTCACTTTGTACTAACTGTATATTAAAACGTTAGTTTGTTGACGTCTAAAAGAACGCATTGGTTTGTTTGTGATTTTCAGCGAAAAATGATTTTTAAACGAAATAGCTTATTAGTTTAATGGGGAATGTAGAGTTTTTAATTATTAATTTGCATTTTAATATTTTTAATAATATATAGCAGCTTCACGCTTTTTCTCACACAGCAGGGTTGGCAGAGAGGACTAAGTGTTGAGACACTACGTTCCTCACATTTATGTTTTTAAGACATTGCGTGATGAATATTGGAACTCAACACCGCATATTTATATAATAATATGTTATTTTTTACTTTATCTTTTCACTTCAGCATATTTTGTACATAGTATTACGAACAAAAGATATTAAATGTTACCTCTACATACAGACAGACTGTTTTAAGCAGATTTTTGGGTGGTTGTTTGATGTGCAGCAGATGATTTCTAATTCCACGCTTGCCTCTTAATAAGACAAAGGCTCTACTCTACCTCTATTACTACAACCTCAAGCTCAGTAAGTAATTTCCACTTCGCTCCCCGTTGCCATAACGACTTTGTACCGCGATAGAGCATCATTTCAGAGTTGCAAATCATTTATTTATTTTTTTATTATTATACAATCTTTATAACACTCTTTTCTAGTTAGTAAAATAATATTTAATAGTCATATAGAAAAAATATTGAAGCCAGTCGTGGCGCAGGGGGACAAATGTATGACTGTTAAAGCGTCAGGTTGTGGGTTTGATTCCCACTCAAGGAGAAGATAATTTTATTTTTACTCGCTCTGGTAACGATGAAATACGCGGCGTTGAGTTTCGTTATTTATCACGAAATACCTCCAGAATTCAATGGATAACGAATAGAAGTGTCTTAATGGGAATAGAAGTGTCTTAATGGGAACGCAGGGGATTCCAGGTTCTCTCTGCCTACCCTGATATGTGCGGAATACAGCTTAAAGCTAAAAATATAGAAGAAAAAGTAATCTAATTATCTGGACTTTTATAGGAATTACATACATAGAGATTATTTATGTAATTCCTTCCTGAATTATGTCTAAGTTCTACGGCTACTTTAAGTAGAAAAGTAACCTAGAAAAATTTTTTTTTCTAACGTCTTACAAAAAAATCATATAAAAATGTAGAGCTTCAAAACTTATTGCAAAGTTATACCTGCTGCTACTTAAACTGTATGATAGAGTTGTTAGTGACTGAATTTCAATATAGTGGCTGAAAATAGCTAAATAGGAATTAGTTTGCAGGCGACGCGACGGTGTGTGTGTGTGTGTGTGCCTGTACCAAATATTATTCTGATGGCCGGAATAAATAATAAAAACGATATTTACATTAATAATTCAAATTTAATTTAATTATGTATCCTGAGAAAAAAATAAATAAATCATCACCTCGAATGGAAATTGAACCTACAAATGGTTCTTTTATAGTCAAATCTGCACCACGACGTCCTCATTGACTAATTAGTCCATTTATAATATATCATGGTAATGTTGATATCGTTGTGGTGCAGTGAGGCTGTATTTGACTGTAGAGGCGATAGTTGTGGGTTCAATCACTGGAAGTAATAATAATTTTTTTTTATGGAAAAGGACAATGCAAACGAGCGTTGGGGTCACCTGATGGTGTGATCAAAAAAAATTTAAATTATTTTAATTTATACGGCCTGATAAGACAAAGTGCAGTCAAAGAGCTAGTCGAAGAGCAATGGTACAAGTGTGAGATTGTAACGCGACTAGTTGTGGGTTCGAACTATACTCGAGAACTGAAATATTTAATATTTTCATTTCTTGGCTCTGGTGTTGAGGCAAAGCGCGGCGTTGAGCTCCGCCACTTAACACACAATAAGGAAAAATGGAGAACGGAGCGTTTTTTACCTCTGCCTACCCTGCTGTGAGCAAAGAGATACACCGTGAAGCTCATAAGATAAAAGATGACGTTAGAATTCCCTACTCAACAAAGTATCTCGAAAAAGAGCGAGACGTTAAGAATACTAGCTTAGGCTTCAAGAAAATTATATATTATAATATGTAATATACTTAATAGTAATAGTACAAAATATAATTGACTAGCTCCAAATTTAGTGTACCACATTGTTAACATCGCCCGTACGTGGCGCACTCGCGATACGAACTATTGAGATGTTGATAGATTTTTTACTGAAGTAAATATTCTTATAGATTATAAATAGGTATTTACTATTTAAAAGATCGAAAATGTCCCGTTCAGTCAGTATTTCATTACGAGGACAAAACACTGTATCTTCCAGTGTCACACAGTGTTCACGCTGTATCCTTAAGGTAGATACTATGTGCAAGTGACTTAATACTCAAATTAATTTATACAAATAATAAAATTTGTGGAAAATCAATTTTAATTTTTATAAATATATTAAAACTTGCGTCCGGCTCGCGGCTTCGCCCGCTTTAACTATACATTTATTTCTAACTAGAGGGCGCGCGCGGCTTCGCCCGCTTATTGGAAGTGAATTCTAAAAAAACCACGAAACACGTGTTCAATAAAATATTTTTAACAGTCTGAATTTAAATTTTTATAAAAATCGGTGGCAATTTAAAGATTTTTCCATATAAACTTTCAACCCCTTATTTGAACCCTTAGGGGGTGAATTCCTAAAAACCATGAAATACGTGTTGAATGAAATATTTTTAAGAGAGAATTTCAAATTTTATAAAAATCGGTACAGATTAAAAAAAAAATCCATACAAACTTTCAACCCCTATTTCATCCCTTTAGGGTTAAAATTTTTCAAATTCCCTTCTTAGTGGATGTCCAGAATATGAAAATAAACATCTGCCCAATTTTCACGTTTCTACCATCAGCGGTTACGGCTCTGCGTGCGTCTTACCTCAGTCAGTCAGCACAAATCCTTTTATATATATAGATATGAGTTACTATCGGGCTCTAATAACTTTGTCACTATATATCAAAAAATTCAGTTTTATGGAATTCAATATTTTATTGTAGCAATTTTGTTGAACAAAATATTTATAAATTATTATATTTTTTATATATGAAGCGATTCAAATAATATAAACGCTAAATGTTAAGGGAATGTAGCTGTATCGCAACAGTGAAATGTGAATAAAAATTTTTAAACTCAATGTAAAAAAATTTTGTTATATATTTTCTATATATTCACGTTCAATTCCGCTCACAACAGGATAGTCAAAGGGGACCTATAATCAGGGTCACTCCGTTCCCCATTTTCTGCCGAATTCTAGATGCATTACGTATTTGTTGGCGCCGTTCAACGCCGCGTTTTGCGTCAACACCAGAGCAAAATTATTTTTTTTTCTAGTTTGAATCGAACCCACAACTTGTCGCGCTTACAATCACACTTTGTGCTTCTGCAAAACGACTGGCCTCAATTTTTTTTCAATTTTATGAAATATGGTTACGAAGCATTTATATAAAAAACGGTATTTTAGTACTTACTAACTTGAATCTAAGTAATATATAGATAAATTATTTTCAATACAAAGCAATGTTTTAATTGAATGTAATGCTAACTGTTATACTCTATTTTCTTTATGAGTTAGATAAATATTTTAAACGAATCTATTATTATTAAATACTTCGCTACAAAGTGCGTTTTATAAAACTATCGCTAAAACAACAATATTTATTTTAATGGAATAATAGAAAGTATTATTATAACATTTAAAAAAATAGACTCGACTCGACTCGACTCCACTTAAATATTTTGATCGTTATTCATTGTTGTTTCAAACAGAGATTAGTCAGTCCTAGTTTTTCTATATTCCATTAAGTAATAATATGTAGCCGGAAAGGCAAAGAGAATTTATTTGTAAAATAATTTGTTCCCCATATTTTTACTAATTTATTAATATCGCATTTTGAGTGGTGAATCTGAAAAAAATAATACTAAAAATAATTAATTCTCGAAGTAGGATTCGAACCCACTTTAGCGTTACGTTTATAAGTAGATGCTGTATCACCACAACACATCGGTCTAGCTGCAAGTTTTGTCGGGCAATTCATCAACTTCTGTAAATCGATTACCTAATAATAAGTCTTAATTTAAATTTCTAATTATATTTAAAATAACAGTATATGATTTGACGACAATAAAATAATCGTTATGAATTAAAATAACAAACAAATGTTACTTTTGAATGTGCAAATTACTAGCGAAATTTGTTTAATTTTTATATTTTTAGTAGAATACATCAGAAACGTAGAACTTTTCGCACAGTCATCGAAATTGGTAAATATATTTATTACATAATATTCATGTAGACTTTTAAAAATATATTTTTTATTTCGATTTTAAAAATTATAATTCACTAATACCTCAATTAATTCACTAGTAGTAGTATATTGTCGTAGTATACTATAGTATAACTTTCTATATACGAAAGCTGGTGGTAGGCGCTTTACTTTGTAATAATACATTAATATTTTAATTTCCTTTCAGTTTACTTATAATTTAGACGTCCCACTACCCCAAGAGGACGGTCCCCACAAACAAACAACGTAGAGCTATCAACTCTACCATTATCTAACTATTAAGATCAAAAAGAATTTAACTGCTCTTACGAACTCACAACGGAGGCGTGAATTAAAAGTAAATGTCTCTACAATGTTCATACATAATCACTGACAGTGATTACGTATGTAGAGCACATATGGTTTAATAAGTTCGCTGTTCCGGCCCCATACTGCCGTACTGCTGTACTGCTGTACTGCTGCACTGCCACACCGAGTCCGACAATGCCTAAACTGTATATTCATACGGCTAGAAAAACTTCTGTTGCTATGAAGAGACGACTCGGTCCCTAAGGTACTGTGTACAGCAAAATTTTTTTTATATTTTTTTCTTATTAAAAATTTTAAATTGATGCTTAACTTAAAACTATATTTGTTGTTTCTTCGTAGCTTGATGATTTCATATAATTTTTGGCAAATGATTTAAGTATATTGATTTCTATATGAGTGATTTTTTTTTGTTAATTTATAATGTATACCGCATTTAGCAAAAGAATGGGCAAAAGGAGCCTAGTGTTAAGATATTCCGTTTTCTACTTCCGATGGTGGAGTGGCGGAACTCAACGCTACGTTTTTAGCTTGGTACCAGAGCGAAGAATTGAAAATATTCCCCGTAGTGGAAATCAAACCCACAGCCATCGCGTTACAGATACATGCGCGTGCCTCTGCGCCACGACGGCATCAAGTCAAAATAGGTAATATTATATATTAGGTATATATTTATAATTAATTTATGAGACAAACATATCGATACGATCATTTATTTAAAGATAATAATTAAATATGATACATACTTTGTACACTCTGTAGATGTAATAATATCGATAACTATTATAAAAAAAATTTGAATGTTTTAATCATATTTTTTATATTCTGACATTTGAAAATAATTTGAATATGAAAAAAGACTATCCCACTTATCAGTCAGCAGTTTAAACTATATTAGTTAGCTGTCGCTCAACATCGCTCTTTGAATGAAATGAAAATATTAAATATTTTCCTCGTCGAGTGAGAATCGAATCCACCACGTCCTCAATATATATCCCAAACAACATTTTTTTCTCGAAAAATATTTATTAATGTATGAATAAAATGCTGTCCTCTAAAATATCTGACAAATAAAACGAAATACAGTGTCTTAGTTCTATGTTTTGCCTACCCCAAATACAAGAAATATTTTCTGTTCTTTTCTTTTATTATGGTGTTTGTTCATTTTATCGTGCCAGTTGACCAGTAATACAATCAATCGTAAAGAAATCTGTTAAGATAATAATAAAATATAACATTATTTGTCTGTCATCGGTACACGTAGTCGCGGGCGCGGCTAATATCCGCGAACAGCTCTCGCTTCACACCTCCGCGCGAATCTCTCCTCCACGAGTGCTCGTGTGGGGGAAGACAGCGACTGACGCGGACTTGGCATTTAGTTTACTTTGTTTTTTTGTTTTATATTATTTGTATTTATAAATGTAAACGTGGGATATAGACATCTGGTAGTGTAGTCTAGATGTTGATTGGCAAAATATTCTTTTTAAGATTTTAAAATTTAATTCTTGTTTTAATATCTGTAATAATTTAAATACATATATAAACAATAATTTACGAAAATTATATTATATATGTAGTAGTATCCAAATAATTTAAACTTTTAAATATTTAAATGAAATGAAAAAAAAAATAACAAAACATAATATTCAGAAGACGATAAATGTAGAGACGATTGTAACTTCCTAATTAAATTGGTAAATCATTTATTAGTACATACAAATACACTACAGTACAGTATAGTAAAATACAGTAAAATAATATATCCTAAAGCACTATATAGCTTACAATTTGCACCATAAACAAGTAAACTGGTTCTACAAGGAAGGGTTAACTGCACACAGCGGTGTGCGCGCGCTCGTACAGACGCGCGCACACACACGCGCAGAGTGCGCGACCCTCTCGGGTGAAGCCGGGGGCCGGAGCGGGGCGTCTGCGAGGTAATTGTTAACTTTTGTTTAAATTATTGTTAAAATAACCTTTCGATACCAAGTTACAGATATACCTACTACCTATACGAGTATTGGTGAGAAAATTCGTGATAAATTGTTTTGTATTTACAGATTCAAATTTCCCGCGTAGTAGAGTTGGCAGAGGGAGCCTAGGGTTAAGACAATCCGTTCTCCATGTTCTACTCAGTTTGTGTGGTAGTTGGCAGAACTCAACGCCACGTTTTGTCTCCTAGAGCGAAGATGCAAATAAAAAATGTATATTATACCTCCGAGTGGGAATCGAATCTAGAACCATCGCGTATACAGTCAAAAGCTGATGCGCCAGGACGGCCCTCATCTCTACGGATGTAACGTTATGTAACTGAAAAAACGAACTTTAATTAAGTTAACATATGTAATACTAAACAATTGCCTCACTTAGTATTTAGTTTATTTTTTGTTGTTGAAATAATTGCTACCATTCATATCAAATGGTAATAACAAAAACATCGTTATATCATCATTAATTGTATCTAAAAATAAACGAACCACCATAAAATATTTATAACACTTATCTATATTTTGTAATTATTTTTATATCAAATGTACTTATTTATGTACATGCTCTCATACTTAAAATACTGTCAACACAACGGTTTGTTTAACTTTACGCTATTTCCCACATATAGCAGAGTAATTAGAGGGAACCCAGTGCTAAAACACTCTGCGTCCCACGCACCGCCGCACGCACCGGATTTTCGAGATATTGCTTGTTGAGTGGCGGAACTTAACGCTGTATATTATTTTGTTACCAGGGTAGGGAAATAAAATGAAAAAATGCATACAAGTAGGAATCGAATCCACATATGTCACGTTTACATTCAGAGTCTGTCCTACTGTGTCACGACGGCATCTGAATTATTAGATTGTAAGCTGTGTTACCAAACATTTATGTTATCTTGTAATAATCGATCTTTCGAACTCTATAGATTTGTCCGAAAGCAAATATACATTTCAGTCATCAGACTTGCTTAGATATAGGTATAGGTGTTATTGTTTACGTGGTATGTTTGTATTATGGTGAAGGGAGAGATGAACTTACACTCTAAACCTTTTTTAATTTAATTAAAAAAATAGTTTTCTAAATCATTTGGATAGAGGATAACGAATTGCCTTTAGAGTAGAACTGCCTAAACCACAAAAAAATGGAAAATTAAATAAAAAATGTTAGAATTCAATGGAGTCGTCGTAGCGCAGTGGAACAGCGTCTGACTGTGTACGTTACGGTTGTGGGCTCCATTCCCACTCAGGGAAAAATTATATTTAAAACACTTCCATTTCTCTCCGCTCTGGAAGACAAAGTGTGGCGTTGAGTTCCTACGCAATGTCTCAAAAATTGAGTGATGTGCGCGGGGGAAAACGGAGTGTCTTAAGACTAAGTCCTATTTATCTATCCTGCTATGTGGGAAAACCCGCGAAAAAGCACAGTATTTATTTGTATGTGTGCAAGTCTCTATACTTATAAGTATGTATCTGTACAAATGTGTGGGTTAAACGGGTTCCATATGTTATTGGCGCGCTAATGTGCTTGCCTAATTTGCGCGATCGATACAAGTCGGGTGTTACAGCTGACTCTGCAGCGACCGAGGAGCTTGTTTAAAGCTATTCCTCAATTTCCTATATATATTTACTGATAGAAATAAAACAAAATATTACAATTTGTTGTTTACAAATAAAACTACACGTTGCAGTTAATCATATCGATCGGAAATTACATATTTTATAAAAAAAACATGGGCAAGCGAGAGCTGAACTCGCCCACCGAGGGTTCCGTACAAAAATTGAAGGTCCCGAGCTTTTACTCACATTCAAGCTTAACTTAGCCAGAGCCTTTTCGTCTGATACCTCACTAAGATAGCGGCTTTAATACCATATTTTGTCCCCTATACTATTATTTTTAAGAATTTCACAAATGTATAAAATAAAAATGAAAATAAAATGTTATATATGTTATATATACTAAAATGTTATATACAAATAAAAATAAAATGTTTTCAGATTGTTTTTCTGAATTAGTACTACCTGTAGATGCTAGCTGCCAAATTTCATAAATCTTGGTCTACCGGAAGTATATATCCATTTTGATTTCTCTTATAGTGTCAAAATGCGCATTTTTGCGATATAAACGGCCATATCTTTTTTAATTAAATGTCGAAATATTTTTTTTTAATATACACTGATTTTAAACCGTCACAGCTATCAGAGATGTAAACCTTTGATATATCTAAGATTTTCTGTTATACTTTGCTTAGTAAGATTTGTTTGAGAAATTAAATTAAATTAAATTAGCTTCACGCTGTATCCCGCACACAGCAGGGTAGGCAGAGGGAACCTAGTGTTAAGAGACTCCGTTCCCCACTTTCTGCCGAATTCTGGAGGCATTGCGTGTTGAGTGGCAGAACTCAACGCCGCGCTTAACCTCGACACCAGAGCGAAGAAATGGAAATATAAATTTAAGTAAATATCTCATCTCCTCGAGTGGGATTCGAACCCACAACCAGTCGATTTTGCAGTCACACCTCGTGCCGCTGCGCCACGACCGGCCTCAACTTGTTTGAGAAGTAAGAAAAATATGGAGATCGTATTAAAGAAAAACATAGAAAACTCTTGTACTCACTTTTTTATAAATATTTTAGTTTTTTTTTATTTCTTACTGTATTTCGCATATAACAGAATACGCAGTGGAAACCTAATCTTAAGACATTCCGGTCACTTCGCAACGCTTAATTTTGAAGAGATTGCTTGTTAAGTGGTGTAAGTTAACGCTGCGCTATGTCTTCTTACCTGACCATAGAAATTGAAATATGCTGCTCATTCCCTCGAGTGAAACCAAATCTACAACCGCTGTGGTGACATAGTGTCACCACAGTTGTAGAGGCTACTGCGTCACGAGGCCCCTGATATGTTTATTTGGTTATTAGTATCTACTTTTTAAAAATATAGTGTATAACTATAAAAAGAGGCCAGTCGTGGCGCAGCGGCACGAGGTGTGACTGTAAAACCGACTGGTTGTGGGTTCGATCCCTACTCGAAGAGCTGAAATATTTACATCAATTTATATTTCCATTTCTTCGCTCTGGTGTCGAGGTTAAGCGCGGCGTTGAGTTCTGCCACTCAACACGCAATGCCTCCAGAATTCGGCAGAAAATGGGGAACGGAATGTCTTAACACTAGGTTCCCTCTGCCTACCCTGCTGTGTGCGGGATACAGCGTGAAGCTGATTTTATATACTCTATTAGTTAATTTAACCATAGATAATCTAATCTCCATACATTTATTTCTCATCAAGTTGGTTTAGCTAAAATGCTATTTCAATATTGGTGTAGAGATTTTTTTTAGTCAATGTATATAATAAGACCAAATAATATTAAGCCAGTAACGGAAAATATCAGACTTATATCGAAACTGGCCCATATATATTTTAATTTTTATTTTATTGACTTTTCAGCCACATTTCGTGAAGAAAAAACTAATTAACTCAATATCTCCAGAATTCAACGGAAAATGAGAAATGGCAGTGTCTTAATAGGAACGAAGTGTCTTAATACTAGGTTTTCAGGTTCCCTCTACCTACTCTATATGCAGGATACAGTGTGAAGCTAAAAAAACGTTATGTTAGAAAATTTAAGGCTATTAGATATTCATATTATATGGTCTTTAAGTTCTGGGAGTTAATTTTGCGATAACCCAAATGCAATGAGGGAAGTGGACGAACACGTAAGTGTGGAAACAGCTGGTCTCCTCAGCCAATAAATAGTACATACAAAATTTTCAAAATTCAATAATAAAATATATCATGAAGAAGATATTTATTACCTTGAGTGGTGGGTTCGATTTTTACTCAGGAGAATGAATTATTTTCATTTTCTCACCCTGGTAACAAAGAAGGCACGGCTTTAAGTTCCTCCACTCTACATGTGTCTTTTAGAAAATTGACCGATGCATAAGGAATGGAGTGACTTAACAATAGGTTCCCTCAGACTATCCCACTATATGCGGGATGCAAGCCAAAAAAATAAATAATCATACAATATTACTATTATCCCTATGTACCTACTTAAAGTTCGCTAGAAACATATTAAATATAAAATATTAAAACATTATATATTTATTTGTCTATTTAGAAATAATTATATCCTTCTAAATTTTCATTTGAAAGCTTATTAAATCATGTAAATTTATGATATACGCGTTTTTTTTCCAATTCTTATAATGTTAATTACTAAGTTTCATATTTCACGCCATCGTACTAATGAAATATAAAACTTACCAAACGTATTTAAAAGTCCACCTGCCTTTAGTGCGAATATGTATAAAGCATTAGAAAGAGTCATCCGGCACGCTTTGTGAGGAGCCCCAATATCTACAAATTCTCTATCGTCAGGATATTTGTTTTGTAAGAGTTCGACTATAAACGCGACAGGTTGTGGGTTCGACTTCCACTCGAGGAATTCGAATATTTAATTATTTAATTTCGTAACGAAGCAAAGCGCGGCTTGAGTTCTGCCACTTAATACGCAATCCCTCAAAAATTCGGCGGAAAGTGGGGGCCGAAGGGTCTTAATGGGAACGGAGTATCTCAACACTAGTTTCTCCATCTTGTTATGTGAGCGATACAGCGTGACGTTTAAAAAAATGTAGTCTTATCGACTCCATGGCCAGTCGTGGCGCACCGGCACGAGGTGTAACTGTAAAACCGACTAGTAGTCGGTTCGATCCCCACTCGAGGAGATGAAATATTTACTTAAATTTATATTTCCATTTCTTCGCTCTGGCGTCGAGGTTAAACGCGGCGTTGAGTTCTGCCACTTAACACGCAATGCCTCCAGAATTCCGGAGAAAGTGGGGAACGGAGTGTCCTAACACTAGGTTCCCTCTGCCTACCCTGCTGAGCGCGGGATAGAGCGTGAAGCTTATCGGCTTCGAACCCATTAAATAATTATTTTTTTTACTGTATCTGCTATCTTTTGTGTATATTTTAATATACAAGTAAATACACATACTAATATTTAGCCTTAAGCCTATTACAGTCTAAACTAATATTATCTAAAAAAATAAATATAATCTAGTATACAAGGCAACGCAATGCCTATAAATCTCGGTGGCACGTAGGAAATGGACTGTCTTAGCACTAGGTCCCCTCTACCTACCCTAATGCGTGAAGTTTCAAAACAGCCAAACACACCAAAAATTAGAAATACCACAGAATATTCCTATAAAATATTAATTATTAAGAAGTCTAATAATAATGTCGATAGTCAACAAACAGCCAACACCTCTGAACAGCAAAAACCCGGTTTGAATGCGTCAAAGACAAGACACGGAGTGCTCACACCTCCGTCTTTGTGCGCGCACAATGGCTCTACAACCAACATAAAGGGATAAAGGCCCTCGACAGATTCGTCAGTTTGATAATGGGTTAGCTGATATGGACGTTTCAATAATGTCACTTTATTTTTTGATCGTCTTGTTGTGTTCCGTGAAATTCTCTTCATACACCTTTTTTGTGTGTTTAATAGTTTTTGTGTTGTTTGACTAGGGCTGTCGATTTGTGTTTGTGTTGTGTACAATGAGGTGAGGAGGACGTGGGTTTAAATTCGAGGATGTTGTGGTGCAGTTGGGGAGTACTTATCTATTTGTATATGCAGGTTGCGGCTTCATATTCCATGCATCAGATGTTTTTCTCTTTCTTTAGTTTTAGACTGTTTCCCGCATATAGAAAAGAAAGCAGAGGCAAGGTGATTTCTTCTTTCCGACAGAAATCAAGATATGTAGCTCGGACATTACATGGAGTGACGGTAATCAACACCACGCTTTGCCTCACCAGAGCAAGAAACTAAATCGAATTTGAATTGTAATTTTCTTAAATTAAGGGAAAATAGAATCGACACTGATCTCGGGTTGACTAAGAGTAAAATATAGTTATATAATAATAACAACACTATATCTTTACATTGTGAGATATACCGTAAAAAAAATAAAAATCAAATAAATAAATTAGCTTCACGCTGTATCCCGCACGCAGCAGGAACCTAGTGTTAAAATACTTCGTTCCCTACTATAATAAAAATAATATAAAATTATCGTCAGTGGTCTCTTTCTAAAATCGTTTTTAAGCCACTAATTATGAATTTTGCTCTACCAAGCTCTACAATTGTAAAAAATATACACTAAATGACTATCCTGCATATGTCAATTTTTGAATGTAGTTAAATAAAACTGACGTGGCGGAGTGACAGATACTAAACACACGGATGAAACTGCTGGACTGGAAATTAAGCAAGTAGATATATGAAAACCGGGGTTTTACATTTTAAATCTTAAAATCTTGTCAAACAAAGTTGCGAGCGATGACTAGTAGGTACCATCATAACTACTACACCTTGCTTCAAAATAACCAAATGAGATTTTTTTAAACTTCCCGCTTCTAATGCAAACACTGGAGTTGACAGAGAAACCTAGTGTTAAAACACTCCGTCCTACATAAAGTAAAGTATATGTACAGCACTTTAACAGAGAATTAATGCCCATCTGCAAATATTGGTATCCTAGAGTCATATGAATGGATTTTGATCTGATTTTGATTTATTATTTGAAAATTAATATGAAATAAGCTTTAAATCATAGTTTTAAATTATTTTTTAACCGACAAAGGATATAGCTTACTATTTACTTAATTTTTTTTTTTATATATAAAATATATTTTTATATAAATCTTCTTGACTTCTTAGCAATATTAAACTTAAGATTATACAAAAAAATCATACAACAACCTCTATCTGGAAAGTCGGTTAAAATTTTAATTTAAAACTATGATTTAAAGCTTATTTTTCATATAGAACAATAATGCAGCGCGTACGCATTGGAAGGGTCGCTTTGTTCCGCTGAATTAGGTACCCGCACAGGCACAATGCACTCGTCGCCGTATTGATTGGCCTACCTATACTAAAACTTGTACTAAATCTAACCTACGTATATAATAATAACTTCTAATGTCTGTCTGTACAGATTATTATTATTAAGTAATATTAATCTCTACAGTACAAGTAGTTCTGTTCTTTTTTTCTATTTATTATTTTTATGTGCTATCTAGGTATTTTATATTTTTAAATTTTTGTGCCTAAAATTACCTGTAAATACATTAATTGCGATAAGCTATTCGTCTTTCTGTGTGTTTTGATATTTTTGTAATTTCTTTTTTGTTTGTAAAATATATTTTAGTATGGAATAAAAAATATCATTATTATAATGCTTTATTTCGCTCCTTATATATTTAACTAGTAGGGAACAGAAGTGTCTTAACATTAGGTTCCCAGGTTCACTCTGCCTACCCTGCTATATGCAGAATACAGCATGAAACCAAACAATAGGTACATATATCTGTCGTCTATAATGCCCTAGGCATTTACCAGTTAAGGCTTAAAAAAACTTTCAATATTTTATATTATATTATTTATTGTAGTTTTAAATTAAATAAAAAAAAATAATTAATATAAAACCTTAAGATTCAAATCATTCTTACAATATATAAGTAAATAATAAAAATATAATTATTTGTCCTAAAATTATACATTTATTGAAAATTTAATAAAAATATGTATACTTAAATGCAGATGCAACGACAGTGAGTGCAATTTAAATTAAAAATGCATAGAAACGAAATAATTATAAGTTTCATCCAATAATGAGGTGTTAGCAGTATCTAATGAACCAGAGGTGTCTGACTGAGGCGTGATTGATGCGGAGGTGTCTCCGTGTATAAATACGTGGGGAGTTCTCTCGATACTTTGAAAGATCAAAGGTCACACTAAATTTAATATCGCAGGTTACTTAACGCTTTTAATAATGTAATTTTGATAATTTGATATAGTCATATTGAGTAAAATATGAATAATAATACAATATTAATAAAATCAGCTTCACGCTGTATCCCGCACACATCAGGGTAGGCAGAGGGCACGTAGTGTTGATGCATTTTATTCCCCATTTTCCGCCTAATTTTGGAAGCATTTCGTGTTGAGTGGCGGAACTCAACTCAACGCGCTTTGCCTCGAAACCAGAGCAATAAAAATGCAAATATACATTTAAATAAATATTTCATTCCCTCGAGTGGGGATCGAACCCAAAACCAGTCCCGTTTACAGTCACACACTTGTGCCTCTGCGCCACGGCTGACCTCAACAATATTAATAATTAAATTATTCTAACAAACAATAAAATATACGTATGCATTTTCATTATTATTTGCATAAATTAATATCGATAATAATATGTCTCTTAGAATATTAACATATTTTTTCAAGACAATGTATGCTATATCATTTATTTTTTTATTACACTTTTCATCATTATATTGATATTAAAAACAAAAAAATAATATACATACACAACTTATGTTATAGAAGGAATTTTATAAATGGAAAAAATATAGAGTAGTGCCTACTCTACATTTTTTCCATTTATATTCTTCATATATTTTTTGTTATTTTGCTTTAATTATTTACACATACCTAGTATAAATTGTAAATTGTAAACGTAAATTATCCCAAATCATTAAAAAAATATTAACTTATTATAATATCAGCAGAAAAACAGTTAATGTAAAATAAAAGTTTATTATTCGGCGTCCGACGGCGCGCGGCGCGTTCATGTCATAATAATAACCGGATTTTCGTACATTTATAAACTAATTGAAGTTCTTTTAAATTTTATATATATTTTATATTTTAAAATATGTATAAATAATAATTGATATTGTAACGTAAAAAGTATAAAATTATTATTTATAGAATTCTGTGCTTGCACTTCTCTACGGGCGACATAGTTCTTTCTTGTTTATTTTGAAATTATTATCTAAGTATTATATGTATAAAGACTAAAAAGTTAAATAACTTACTACAATAATTTTTTTACATGGATAAGATTTTTTGCACGTCTTACAAAAAATCTTGTAAGCATATCTTATAAGTAGGTATACTTGATCATATAAAACTTGGATATTTTTATCCTATTAGTTAAAAATCCTATAAGAAATTAATGTCTGTTTTGTAAACGAAACAAACTATTTTTCATATATTCGAAAAAATAAAACCTTTTTATATATTTATAAGAAATGTAGAGACGTCATATAAAAAAAATATCTTATAAGAATTGAACATTACTCGCTAAATTGTCTCTTAATTTACAAATTACAACACAAAACGAGAGGACACGTATCGAGTTACAAAATGGTTAAGCCGATGAGTCAATAATAGCTCTCAATAAATCCTCAATTGGCTCTACACCGAGTATGAAGATGACGAAATATTATATATCTAGTGCGCGCGGACTAATCAACAGCAACCCAATATGCCGACGCTCAAAGACCTTTGTGTTGTTCAGAATAAAGGGCTAATTATAATAAAGAAAAAACGCTAATTAAACGCGTCGAACAACCAGCCGCCTGCTCACAGCCGCCTGCTTACAGCTCACAGCCAGGCTTTGTTAGAGGCGAGATACTCGATCGTGTGACGTGTCATTCTTAATTCTTATAGGATTTCTTTTTTAACTTTTTTGTTATTTTAACGGTTTTTCAATGAAATGTCATCGCGTTAAATGTGCTCGAGGTTTTGTGAAGTGTTGTGTTAAAAAAATCTTGTTGGAATTATTTTTATAAGTATAAAATGTCTACAATAATATACGTAATATATTTACATTGTATTTTATTTTAAAAGTAAAGCGTGCGTCATAAGCAAAAAGAACATTAAGAAATATTTTTTGAATAAATACAAATAATGTAATTTCAACTACACTCACCAGGCGGAGGGTGTAAGAGCGGTGGTCCCGGTAGGAATGCAGCAGCTACAGCGGCCTGTGCGTTGAAGGCGGCAGCGTAGGCCACGCGGCTCGCCATCGAGGCCGGCAGAGGGAACTGCGGCGTGTATGCGGACCGGGGCTCTCTATTCTCTGACAAATTGAGGACTCTATCACTATCGCGGTTCTCGAAGTATCTGTCTCTACTCTCTCTGTTGTCGGAGAGGCCCAGCAACTCCTGTATGGCGAAGGGGGAGCGTTGTGGCGCTCTGGGCGCGCTCGCGTTGGCGCTCATCGCTTGCATCTCTACGGCTGGCGGCTCTCTTAACAACTTTGCATTATCTGCCAACTAAGTTCGATCCGCTTCATAGTAGAAATATATCACAATTGAAATTTGACGTTCAATTTGTTTTTACAATAAAAAGCGCACTTGAAAAAGTTCCAAACTACACTTTTCAAAGTCTAAATAAAGTTTATCAATATTTAGGCCTCAATTTTTTTTTCGTTATCTAAATATTAAATACAGGACAAAATTTTCCGTAACAGTGGAAAATCGCGAAAATTCCCCAGACTGAGTATTTGAGTAGACGACACGAGCGCTCGCCGCGGCGTCCGGAGCGCTTCTGTCCGCGGCGCCGCCCGCCGCTTTGTAAAAACGCGCAAACCCCCCTCGAGGCCGGCGCGCCCGCTCGCTCTCGAAAAATCCTAATTCACAACCCTCGCGGTACCGGGCAGTGCCTTTTGGAACTGAGCGCCGGCCGCGCGCCCCCGCGGGCCCCCCGGCCCCCGCGGCCCCCGGCGCGCGGGCGGGGCCTCCTAATAGCCAATACGGATATTTTGTTACCGCACTCTATTGGCCAGATTTCTTCGCGGGGGACACGCCTACTCAACGATTTGTCACGCAAAATACAACTCTATCTGGTTACGTTACGTTTCACAATTAACTAGCCTGTGTTGGTTTGATTTAATTTTGATTAATTGTAGAAATGAAGAGCCAGCGTGAGCCGCGGCGGGCGCGGGCGGCGGCGAGGGGCGGGTGGCGAGGGGCGAGGGGGCCCGCGCGTCGCAGGTGGATAGGCGCGTATTTCCCAGCCAGTGTGCCCGTCGCCTTATTTAGCCTCAATGGCCTAGAGGGAGTATTGGTTTACGCACATCCGCAGTTTCACACGAGGGTATAGTATCCCATTATCGATCATTACCTATCCTTGTGGTGCGGACGAAATAAAGACAAAACACGATCGACGCCTACAATGCTCCTGCGACCGTCCTTTGAGCCCGAGTATGGTCGACGGCGATTGTATGGCAGGTAGCTTTGACAGCGTCCCCCGAACACTGAACAGTAGGGGCATGGCTAAGACAGCTTTGTTTTACTTCGAAAAATATCGTATCCAAATTATACTCTACGTACAAATAAATGCAGATCGGTACTCATTTGTAATGAACAAATATAAATAACGTAAATTGAAATGTTTAAAATGTTGTATTTGGTCATTTTAAAAGAATATTTGTATACTGAATACGAACATAAGATTTGTGCATTAAAAGCAAATCAAGATCAATTATTTGGAACAAAAATCAATATGAAATATTAGTTTATTTAACATAAAAAAGATAGGTATTATATTATTATTTTCAATCTAATTACTAATGTCGATAAACATTTCATAATCAGTATATGAAAATATTAAATTTCATAAATTATAACATTCTTCCTCTATTTTTATAAAAGCAATTGTAATGTAAAATCATTAAATTCCGAATAACATACATTATAAACAAATAAACATGTTTTCATAGAAGCTTACCAACTACTGCCCAAACTCTACATGTAGCGTCAATCTCTCCCAGCGACGGTTAATCTTGTTAATTTGTACTTTCACATTAAGCTATATTTATTAACTCTTTATTGTACACTAGGACAAGTCTTTTACAAGAAAATATGTCGATGTTACCATTTAAATATAATTTAAAATATAAGAAATACATTTAAAAAAATATAGTCAATCATTTTATAATCTGCCTTTAAACTGTATCATAAATTATAATAATTACTCAAAAATTTATCGTGTTTAGTTTCAAATGATAATTTCAGTTTAAATGTATAGCGTAGCTGAATAAATCGATATATATTTAAATTTACGTGATTTTGACAACTTTAAGCAAAGAAATATGTAATTATTAATAAAATAAACAAAATAATCAATGAAAAAACTAAAGCTAAATAAATATATAATGACAGTGATAAATGAAACACCACAATCATTTAACACTACCACACCACGTCAAAGAAACTTAAGAAAAACATTTTTTTTTAATTAAGGCATTATTTAATCGTACTATAATTGCACACTGTCTCACGTCACTTTATACTATAACTTTACTTAACTTTTAAGTAAAAAAAAGTAAAGAAATCATAATTTTTCTCCCAACATACGCGTTGGGTTGGGTTAGAGAGCGATTGGAAACCAACAAAGGAGTCCGCGAGGCGGCTCGGTAACCACTGAGGCATGAGGGAGTACAGGAGATACGTGAGAATTAATTAGTATCGCATGCATCCAGCCATCGAGACGGCCTTTGATCTCTAACGAAGGCATGCCAATGACGGCGTCTACTTCACGCCGGTGCAGTGTATAATGAATTATCTATAAGTATAAATCATTCATTGAGAAATCTCTAAAACCAAGAAGCGTATTAACTTGAGATTTCGTATGTCTCTTGTAGAGTCGAGTGCTAAGAAAGGGTTTGGATTTCACTCTCAGTGGTTGTGTGATATTGAAAAAAAATATCTTAAGTTTAAAATTTTTGGTAACAGTTTTTGATAGCAGTTCTTGAGGGAGCTCTACATTTTTTATTGTAAAATAAACGTTTTATACTGTATAATGATGGAAAATTAATAAAATAATATGAATCTCTCTTCCATCTCTTCTCACGTCACTATGAGAAAATGTCAGTTTTTCGAAACATTCAAGAAAAACAATAATAATTGACTAACTTGCCACAAACCTCGCATTACTGTGACGACTACTTACCAATCCTTTTGACAGCGGTGAAGGGTCGCAGGTACAAATTAATTAGTAGTAGAAAAGTGCATTTTCCCCGAACGAGACTCTTTGAGACTCTTTGATCTCTAACGAAGGCGCCAATGAGTGCACTAACCGACCCGCAATCAACATTATGGAAATTGCAGACGGTCTTCGACACCTTGCAAGGGATCATAACGAACTTACATCTACTTGCATCACGAGTACGTCACAGCTCTCTCTCTCTCTCTCTCTCTCTGTGCTTCACACGTGATTCGCGTTATTATTTTAAATATTAACATTTTTGTGGTGAAATTCGAAATGATTGCACAGATTTTGATAAGGTTTCCAAATTGTTAGCTATCTCTACTAATACCGATATTTTTATAACGTAAATTAAATGTAAAACGATGGGTACTTCTAGTGATAATAATATTATTTAATTAGAAACTCATAATTATATGTATTTACAATTACTAAAAACTAGTCTCAGCTTATTAATTAAGGTTTTTGACAAGAATAAATATACTGCTTACATCAAAACGTGAACAAAAAAATGATAACACGAAAAACAGCATACAAATACCAAACTATGGTGAAATTTGCAAAAAAATAATATATAAAAACTATAGAAATAGCCACAGATGTAAAAAAAAAGGTAGAAAAACATCGTGTGAACGTGGATCTCGTATTTGAATGGCAAGTCGAGCATTGAGGCTGTAACGTGAGCCGCCTCCGTCCCACCGCCAGCGTCAATATTGTGATAGCGCGCCTCAACTGAGCGTCGAGCCTTACGCACTATTCGATGTTTGTTTTATTATTCTAATACTCTAGTTTTTTAAGGCTTAATAGTGTTATAGGGAGTGATTTTTTTTTATAAAACGAGATATTAAGTGAGATTGTAATAGCGCAGCGGCACAGAGTCTAAGGCTTGAGGGTTCAATTTCTATTCTGGGGAGTGAAATATTTTAATTTCTTAAGACAAGGTGCAGCGTTGTATTTGGCCACTCAAAACGCTATGTCTTCAAAACGATGCGAAAAACGGGAAACGTTAACACGAGGTTTCTTCTGCCTTCGCTGATATATTCAGGGTAGAGCGTGAAGTTAAAAAAAGAGATTTCAAGAAGTGATTGTTAATTTTATTTATTACAAAATATAGTAACTTTCGCTAATTGTAAGTTTTTTTTATTTGGAATATCACATATTATCATATAAAAGCAGCTAGCTAGCAGCTAAGGTTTCTTATTTTAATTATTTTCAATACCCTGCTCTAGTAGACAAAGCGCGGTGTTGAGTTCAGCCACTCAACATGTAATGTCTCGAAAATTATAGCTATGCATGTAGAACGGAGTGTCTTAGCTCTAGGTTCCCTCTGACTACCCTTCCATGCGGAAAAAGCGTGAATCTGTAAAAATATAACATACCAATATCAGTTTTACAGTTCAGATTGTTTAACATAAGTTCAAGCTTTAACTCGCTAAGCTAAGATTATTTTTTTTTCAGCTTCATGCTGTATCCCGAACACAGCAGGGTGGCAGAGGGAACCAAGTGTAGGACACTCCGTTCCCCACTTTCTGCCGAATTATGGAGGCATTGCGTGTTTAGTGGCAGAACTCAACGCCGCACTTTGCCTCGACACCAGAGCGAAGAAATGGAAATATAAATTTGATGAAATATGTAGAGATGGACTCCTCGAGTGGGGATCAAACCCACAACCAGTCGGTTTTACAGATTGACTAATGCAAATTAAATATTAACAATCCATATTCTATAAACCGAGGCCTGTCGTGGCACAGAAGCATAAGCGTGTGACTGTAAGCGCGACCGGATGTGGGTTCGATTCCTACTTGGGGAACCAATGGGAAATTATCAGATATTTATTTAATTACTTAATATATCAATGAGGTCCTCGTTGCGGAACGGCACGACGTCTGACCGTAAATGTGACGTTTATCGATTCAATTTCCACTCGGGGGACTTCAATATTTTCATTTCCTGGTTCTTGTTATAAGAAAAATCGTGGGGTTGAATTCCACCACTCAACACATTTGGAGGGGCTTTGGTTTTCGAACTTCCATCAATTCGCAGCAGTTGATATAGTTAGTAGGTACTTGTACTTGCTCTACTATAGTGTTACATTTATACTTTTATTTACTATTTATCTTTAATTTCTCTTAAATAGAATAAAAAAAATATTAAATAATTGCTTGTATAATAGAGAATATTGTATTCTACTTATTTAAAAATAAATTGTTTTTATAGAATTTATAAGAAAAACACTATATCTTGCACCAGTCTATATCCCCTATCACTTACACACACGCACATACTTACCTTCATCTACAGTACGCAAAAACAAGTGTTTAATATATTTTTTTAATCATCGAATCCAATATAAAGTTATGAATGATAAACATATTGTAGTGTTGATAGTGAATAATAAAAGGTCTACTCACAGTTTACACTGCGTATATCCAACACCACTTTAAAGTACATATAATTTGAACACAAATAGTAAATCACGACACAGTTTATACAAAAGTCAACCACAAACATATATATAAGAGAGAACACAAGAATTACAATAATATTAACAAATAATTGAGAAAACAATGGTACGTATATAAAGCGCATCGAGTGGCAGCATCGACTGTTATATATAAATAAATAATGCCCTCGACAAGAGGGTAGGCGTAAATGTTAGAACACCTTACCTTCCATTCATATAAATACGAATACTTACTATAAAATATATAAATTAAATTAAATGTATGTTTGTATATAAGTGATAAATAAATAAATCACAATATTGAAATATATAAATAACACATATTAAATAAACTATAAATGTAAATAATAGTTCTCTATAATTTCTTATTTAGTTTTAAAAAGTAAAAAAACGAGATTTGAGATTTCACCAAACATACAACAATACAACGCAGAATAAACTAATGCAGCATGATCTCTAAAAACCTTATTCTCTGAAAGTTTATTTCAAAATATTCAACAAGTTTAAGCTTTCCAAACTTAGTTCTAATTTAGACGCTGTCGTGTCAGAACTGCTAACTTAGATGTAGGTTCGTATGTGGAATTGTATATGTTATTTTGAACATATTTTTTTTATTTCTCCTGCTCCCATATATAGACAGAGTGTTTATTACACTAGAATTGTATTAAAAGAGAGACCTCTAAGCACCCAATATAATTTCAAGCGAAAATTGTAAAAGGAGTGACACGTCACTACTATCGCTCTTTCTCTCATATAAAATTAGGTAAAAATATAAAAATAAAAAATATATAGTCTTAACACTAGTGGTTTACTCAAACCTTTCGAAAGTTTCATTATCCAGGTTATGGCTCCATCACCAGACCAGCCATATTTCAGACACCTGCCATATTACTGTAGCCCGAGAGTCATCATCATCATGTCATATAACAAATAGATAAAATTAAATTTCTAATATTTAATTACATAGTTACAATACAAGTATCCCGTTGCTCTTTCCGAACGGGCACAATGTGTGACTGTAAAATCGACTGATTATGGGTTCGATCCCCACTCGAGGAAATGAAATATTTATTTACCCTTATATTTTCATTTCTTCGCTCTGGTGTCGAGGCAAAGCGCGGCGTTAAGTTCCACCACTCAACACGCAATGCCTCCAGAACTGAGTCAAATGTAGGGAACGGAATGTCTTAATACTAGGTTCCCTATGTCTACCCTGCTGTGTGCGGGATACAGCGTGAAACTGATATAATTTAATTTTGATTTTACAATACAAGTCAACCAAAAAGAGTGTGTTAAAAATTATAAAAAACTAAATAAATTTTAAAATAGGCACGTTTTTTAGCGATCTCGAGACTCTCCCACAGTCGAGGACGGAGTGTAACAAAACAAAGTGTTTTGATGAAAAAAGCTGACATCTTTGAGAGCACTTTAGTAGCGCTTATTGTCTCACACTCCGCTCGATTGTCTCGTATTTACCTCTACTCTAGTTCTCTTATAAAGTTCTTTTGGAAAAAGCTTAGAATGGTTTCCATTTAAAATGAACTTGTATCGTTTACCGAATAAATGGATCACTAAAGTTCGTAACAACTGTGCATTATTTTCTATAATTTATTTCTAATTCTAGAGTAGTCACTTGTATCTTGTGTTTACTATATCATTGATAAAGGCTATTTATTTTAGCAGTTATTATTTATAATTCGAGGCAAGTTGTGGCGCAGGGGCACAAGTGTGACTGTAAAATCGACTGGTTGTGGGCTCGATCCCCACTGGAGGTATTTAAATTTATATCTTAATGTGATAAGACAGAGTAAATTAACCTATTAATTTTCACGGTGTGACTTACTAGTTGTGTTTTGTTAAAGTGTGGCAAAGTGCGGCGTTGAGTTCCGCCACTCAACACGCAACTTCTCCAAAATTTGAAGCAAAATGAGGAACAGAGTGTCTTAACACTGTTTTCTTTGTCTACCCTGCTGCTATATGGACGTGACGGTTGCGGATTCAATTTCTACTCGGGGGACCGTCACCCATTTTCATATCCTAGCTCTGACACTAAGTCAACCCACGGTAATGAAATCAAAATTAGACGTAAGGAATGGGATGTATTAATATTTAATTTATTCTGCCTGCCGTGCTAGGTTTAAGTTAATACTTTAAGTTTCACGCATCCCTTATATAGCGGGATTGGCAGAGGGAATTTACTTTTAAGACATTTTCAAGACTCATCACCGCATCATTCACTAAAACCGGTATCGAACCTACAACCATAACGTATAAAGACACTGTCGCTCTGCACCGCTTTTAGCTTTAACTTTATAATATTTAATAATATAAAACACAATAGAACTGTTTTGTTTGGTTCGATCGGTTATACGTTATAATAGAGGGGCCATTGTGGCCGCGACGGACGGACGGACGGACAGGCGAGCCGTCAAATTAATCATTTCCGCCAACTAACGATCATCGATGATACGTTAAAGTAAACCTGCTTTTGGTTTTATACTTATTTAGAAAACGTATAAAATTTTTAATGTAGCGGGACTCGGACCCGCGCCTCCTGGAAACCGACCAAAATTTTATACGTTTTCTAAATAAGTATTTTTCTTTACTAAGTGTGGAATAACACTTTAAAAATGTTTAAAAACTATATGATTTTTTTTAGGTTTTTATTTCTAAATAGAGATGTAGTAGAAACTACTAAAGGCCGCCCGTTAATTTGAGAACCGTAAAATCTCGTGTGTTCCTTTCCCGTAGAAATTTCAAGAAATCCTCTCTTAGTGATCCATACTCCTCCAGAACGAAACGAAGTAAGAAAGAAAGTACAAAAAGAAAAGAGAAGATAAGAAGTACGTGCATTTTCGTATATTTTATTTAATTCAAACAATAAATATTATATAAATAATACGGAGACAATTTTAAAGTAAAACACAAGATGACTCGTAGTCGTAGCGCAGTGCACCTACGTCGGAATGTAGTGCGCCAGTTGTGGATACCAATCCCGGGGGAAAAAAATATATATTATATTTTAGCTATGCTAAAAAGACAAAACGCAATCTCAAAATTTGCATTACGTAGAGAAAGGAATTTCTAAACACTACCCCCTCTGCCTACCACGCTTATACGGGACTCAGCATGAAATTAATAAAAAATTAAACGAATTATAAACTTATAAAGATAATTTAACAATTTTCATTTAGAAGTAATATTTGTAAGTATATTTTAGATAATGACTAAATTCCCGTATTCCCTCCCGCAAGAGGGCCAACTGAAAGTTTCCCTCCTCCCGGTCGGGTCGTTACCGATGTAGCTAAATCTTATTTATAGACGACCAAATCAACTTACGGCGATCGAAGTAATCCTCTTATTGCGTGTTTGTACGGAAACTTAATTGAGCTTTATTTATGTTGCGTTCTTGTTAGAGATCGGTGTATTATAACCTAAAATATCGTTTGAAACACTATAGTGGATCAGTTAAGATGTCTGACTGTACGTAATTTTGCTTTCTAATAGTAGATTCAAACTGTAGTGTTTTATCCATATTATTCAGTTTCACGTTCTGGTGACGAGATAAAGTGCCATAATTTACAAAAAGTGAATTTGACCCACTTGTAGGAATTAGGTATATAAACTTGCAAGTTTTACGCAGTTTAGTTGACAAATAAATAAAATCGTATTACCGAGCTGGTCTGATGATGAAGCCAGGATATGAATAGTGAAACGTTTTTTAGTTACTTAAACTACATATTAATTTTCCCTTGATGGTCGTGAATTTGAATCTTTGTTATGTTTATGTCCAGTGAAGTTTCATACTATTAATCTTTCATGAAGAAATTGATACTGTTGATTTCTTCCATTAATATACAAAAATAGACAAAAAAAAGGTTTTGGTATTGTAGATTAATGAAATCAAATTAATAATAAGTAAGCAAATCATAATATTTTATAACTTAAACAATACATAATACATGTTTTTTTTTTTCAAATTAAGAAATAATATTAAACTAAAACTTCTAAATACAATTTAACTATAAAATTGTAAAGTTAAAAAAATATTCTATAAATCAAATAAACCGTTTATTACAAAAAAGAATAAATTCATTTCGACGATGGTAAAAAATTTAGCACAACCCTATCAGTCAGCACTTAGCCACGCCCCCTGGGGTGCATAATTGTATAGTGTTATAGGCATTTCGCCTTTTGCCTCCGCCGCCGCCGCCCGCGCCGCCCGCGCACCGCAGCTACTCCGGGAAAAGAACAGTGCGTCTAGCTTTACAGCTCTTTACAGCCATTTACAGGAAACTAACAGACATTTTATGTTATTTTAACAGAGAACTAACGTCATTTAAATGTATTATGTATGTAATGTTTGTTAAAGTAGAGAATAATACTGGATCTTATATATTATCTTATTATTATATTTTTATCCACCGATGCAAGAGATAACGTTTTGGCCTGTAGGAGCTATCTGCGGCTATCAGCTTCTATCAAGGAAGGAACAATTTTTTTTTAAATATTATACAAACAAATGAAGGCCATTGTGTATAATGTCAGCCATAAACCCCTTGATGGTCTTAAGAAAGTATAACAGTGTTATAAAAATAAAGTTGTATATGAATAAGTGTCGAAGTGGTAGTTGTAATGAATAGTCAATATTTGTATGTAATAATATAGATAATAATTGGTAATACATATGTAGGATCGACGTGTATATAGCTCTACATGTTTTGGTTCGAAATAATAAAATTGAAATCCTACAATAATTACATAAAACGATAATGTTATTCACAATAATCACTTACTTCTATACAGATAGAGACCACCAGGGCGCAGTGGATGAACAATTAACTGTAAACGCGATAGTAGTGGATTTGAACCCCATACTTGGGGTGAGCGAAAATTTAATACTTTAATTTCCGCTCTATAGCCATCCAAAGTGCGGCGTTGAGCTCCGTCCGCCTCGCAGCACGCAATATCGGGATATTGGGCGGAAAGCGGAGAAGAAAGTGTCGTCACACTGGTTTCTTTCTATTTATTCTGCTAGAAAGAATCTAGTGTCAAGTGTCGAGGCACGCGAAATACTAAGTAAAGCTGAAAGAAAAACAGAATTCTTCTTTTCACTCTTAACTTTCTGCCACTTAGAGATGGATAATTATGGATAACGATATCTACTTATATAAATACAGAATATGTAGGTATTATATACCCATAATTACGGAACTTTAACGCCGCCAGAATATCAAAAACATTTTCTCGTAAAATTAAATGTATAATTTGAAACAAAACAAATATTTTAATAATTTAACACTGTTTAAAGTAAATTTAATAAAACGTCACCAAGTACTCTTCAAAAAGAAAGCTGGCAAAGTGATGGTCTTTTAAAATTTCGCTGCAACGATACAATTATTGCACAATTACAATTATAACACTTGTGGGCGCATTCTGGTTGATATTGTGCAAGTTTTCATAGTGAAATGAATACGATATAATTATGCTTGCTTGTTGCTTTGCGGCGTTGAGTTCCGCCACTTAACGCGCAATGAAGATCGAAGACCGCATTTACGGTTAACTTTCGTTATAATGCAGTCAAAAGCAAGCTTATTTAAATATAAAAATATGTCTCGAAAATTGAGTGAAAGTGTCTCACTCAGCATTCAGTTTCCTTTGCCTACTCTGCTACAAGTATATGCGGGATACAGAAGTAAGTCAATAATGTTATTTTTACTTTCAAAATAGTGACTAATATTGATCTCAAAGGTTGATTAAATACTCTCGCTGTATTTTCTTCATCTGTAAAATCAATTCGAGAAACATTATAGATGTGCGTTTGCAAAAAAATATAATTTTGGATAATACTTATATATGATTATGATTATTATAATATTTATTTTAATGTTTTTTTTTTTATATTTTAAAAATTATATTCCACACTTAGGAAAGAAAATAACTTTCTTATAACCACACAGCAAATTTCAGCGTCTCAGAATTTGAACATAGCGTCTAATACCGCTACGATCTAATTTTTATAAGATTTCGAGAAACAATATTTTTATGATTTCTGAAGAAAATGTAGAGTATTAAAATAGATTGCTATAAGTAAAAAGTAGTCCGGTCAAGGATCAATCGAGTCTCCAAAGATTACAATAAAATATTTTGGCATGTTAACATTGATTTCTTTTCTTATATGTATTTTTTTTCTAAGATTCTTATTACTCGACACAGCGAGGGAAAATAATGTGTTTATATGTTTATGTATGTATGTTTATCATACACTATGTGTCGTTGTAGAGACCATATCACACACACTATTCGTTTAGATCGGCTGCTTTTGCTGATTTGATTTTATATTTATTAAGAAAATTATTAAATACGGTTATACACAATTCTAGGCAGGTTGCTAATGCATTAATTATAATAATAATAGAAAAAAAAAATATGTCAATCACTAGCTATATTTCGATATAATTTGCAAATATTTTGTATTTTTATGAATACGTGTATAATAATGTAGAGTTCGTTTTATTGCCATAAAGTATTATTGAGATGATTGTATAGTATTTAATGTTTAATAGTCAGAGGTAGTAAGATACCACAATTATGATGTACCTACTTAACGTTTTTGACATTCATTTTCCTAAAGATGATATTTCGGTAAATATTTAAATTTTAATATGAATAAAGTATTTTTGATATTTGCA
Organism: Heliconius erato x Heliconius himera; assembly: GCA_013421005.1. Classification (NCBI taxonomy): domain Eukaryota; kingdom Metazoa; phylum Arthropoda; class Insecta; order Lepidoptera; family Nymphalidae; genus Heliconius; species Heliconius erato x Heliconius himera. Next base: position 3,486 of record JAATLQ010029942.1, on the reverse strand, counting down.
GCCACAACCTCGATGGATTCAAAAATATATTTGAAATAGACAGGCAGGGAGGGTAGGCTCGAATGATCGATAGAAAATGATACTTCTTTTTTAATTTGTAGACGTAACCAAATGCTTATACAATAAAATTTAACAAATTGCGCCAAGAACTAATACGTCGTTGTTGCACCAAATGATTGACGTGTAACATTTCGTTTCGGATATGTACTGTGTTGACGTTCATTTGTTTTGACTTGTTTGTGTAGTATTTGAATTTTAAAAACGCAACTCCATTTGGTACTGACTGGGAATCGGAGTGTCTTAGCACTATGCTGCCTCTGCCTACTCAAGCAGAGTATATTAAATATTACATTGATTTCTATTGTTAGAAAATCTCATTGAATATCCTTAATATAGAACATACAAGAATCACGCAAGCATATTTTTTTATAAAATAAAATGATAACTCTACATATTTTTACATATTAACAGTAGTACAAAAAAATAATAGTTTTAAATTTATTGTTGATAATTTGTTTTATTCCAAATATAAACGTTGCAATTACGAGTATATATTAATAGCGAAAAAATTTTAACGAAGAAGATAAAAGAAGAAGATACAGCGTTGAGTTCCGCCACGCAATGCCTCAAAAATTTGGTAGAAAGTGGGGAACGGATTGTCTTAACGCCAGGTTCCAAATTTCTGCCTTCTCTGCAATGTGCAAGATACGGCGCAAAGGTAATAAAAAGGTAAATAGAAGAAGAATTATTAAATATACATATTTGACTCACTTGTACCCTTCTAACGATGAACTAGGATTTAAGTACGTTACAAGATTAATATCAAAGATAAGTAAATATATATTTTTTAGTCATAGGGGACCTAGTGTTATTGACAGTCCCTTCCCCATGCAATGCACCATTTACTTTTAGATGAAAATAATTCATGCCGTGTGGGAGTCGAACCCACAACTGTTGCGTTTAAAGTCAGAAGACCTCATAATACACACATATATTATTATTCATTTTAAAAAATCCCAAATTCCCAAATATTAAAACAATTCGCTATCCTCTCCCCGTTCAAACGCAACTAATAGCAAATATAAAACACTGCAACTATCTACTATAGCGCGTGTAGTGTACTATAGCGCGCGCGTATACGTATACCTACGTACGTGCAGCGCTATAGTTTTCTATAGTGGCGGTGTAGAGCACTCCATTATGCCGAATACTAATGACAGGCGTTGATTAAAAAACCTAAGTTGTTTGTGGGCGTGGCTAGCGCAGGGCTGGCCTCGCCGGCCCCGATGCCGGTGTGTCGTTAGTTATAGAGTAGAGTAGAGTAGAGTAGAGTACACGCTACTCCTCTTATCGTGTGTTGATCATAATGACGATTATAATGATAATCATATGCATACTTTTATTGGATTGTAATGTTTTTGTATTTTTTTTGTTTGATTTTTAAATCGATTATGATTTAGTTTTTTAGTCTGTTATCAATGATTTTACTATCTTTTGATAGCTAAACTGTAAAATCACAATAGATGGCGCTGTTGTCTTTTTTATTTATGTTCACTTTTAATTATATTTTAGTTTATATATAGATATGCACTTATGGTAACAAACGTTTAATCAGATATAAGACATAGATTTAATTTTTAAATATCATTAAAATATTGTATAGATATAATGAAGCAAAAAAATCGTTATTGATTTAATTATAAAAAGATTTTTATATATTTATATCAATTATATAAATTTTAGTACCTACTACATGGCACAGCGTCTTAACGAGTTAACTTTCATTTCCTTACTTTTTCTTCTTCGCTATAAGCGGGATACAGCTTGAAGCTAAGCAATAAGTTATAGTATAAATAATTCCTATTAAATATCCAAAAACCAATTTCTCAAAACAATAATTTCCGACAACAAGCACTCTGTCAAACAATTAGTAAGATTAACTAACTAAGTAACATTAGGAGGTACAAGTCACTCAGAGTCGAAACACGAGTCCTCTCGACCGAGTGTGTGGGATCTATTAGCGAGGCGGAGGGTGACAACAGCCTTGACTAAATATATCGAGTGCGACTTTGTAGGGATTAGAGGGCGATTTTATTTAGTTTTCTTTGTGAACTTGTGGTAGTGTGTGTGTTTTTTTATTAAAAATGAAAATAGCAGGGTTTTTTTTACTTTTTTTTCTGCTAATGTGGGCGTTTTTTAACGATTTTAAGTTATTTCATTGCAGATTTGTAATTAAAGTATTTTTTTTAGTTGAAAGTATTTTTTTTTTATCTTTACAATAATGGGTAATGGCTAATGGGTAAACGTCAATAAATCTTGCCAAATTTTTGCCAATTTTCTACATTTTTTAAGTTTTGATAAAAGCAATATAATTATATTTTCAGATTTTCAACTTTTTTATTAAGCTTTACCGGATTCTTTAATACTTCTTTTAAAAGTATTAAATAAAGAATGTATTTATAGTTTACATTCTGGCATTTGTCTTTTTCTATTAGTTTTAAGTCTTGCGCTAATATCTAAAGCAAACTAAAATGTCTTAAAATAAAAATATTCTTACAATTCTTTCTTGGTAACCCTTTAAAATACTATACAAATGGATAATAACTTTACTTTATTTTACATTTTTTTGTCTTTTTAGTAAATTATATCCCCATATAACGGACGCACTGGAACAGAAACGAGAACAAAGCCGTAATATCGATATCTACTCTACAACTAACATGGCGTGACTCGCTAACAATCCCGAGAGGTTGCTGAAAAGTAAATGAATGCAGTGCTAGTTATGTAGTCCCCCGACTTTACATGGGTTTTTTAATATTTTATATGAAAAATCAAATGTTGTTCTTTCATGTGAAAGTATAATACGTTTTTACTTAATGTAGAGACTGTGTTGTGATTATTTTGATAACATCTCAAGTCTCAAAGCTGGGGTGAACTATAATATTAAAATGTTTAATGAGATTTTATCTCTTATTAATCAACGATTTGTTGGAGACAATTTTTGATTTATAACGTTCTCTAATCTAAGTTGGTATTTGAGTTCTTAAGAAATTTTAACTCAGTATTCTTTTAGCTTCACGATATTCTTCGTAAATAGCAGAGGAGGCTGAGATGACTGAGTGTTAAGACACTCCGTTTCCTATACACCGCACCGGCCAATTAATCAAGTATACTTATGTACATACATAAGTATACTTGATTAATTGAACAGATCAATCAGATGATCAGATCAATTTATATATGTCACCGGACAAACCCGATTTTAGGACAAACTAGTTTGGACTAGGATGTTCTAGTTTTTCCTGACCACACTAGGATAAACTAGTTTGGCCTTATTGATTACAGGCTGAACTAGTTTGGCCTAATAGCGTTAGGATAAACTAGTTCAGCCTGGTAGAACTGTTAGGTTAGGTTAGGTTATGTTTTTTTTTTTTTTAAATGTAAAGCTCTGTGCTTTACGTCTGCGTCCCTCTGACGTAATCAGAG
>JAATLQ010029940.1:0-36511 GCA_013421005.1 Heliconius erato x Heliconius himera | reverse complement strand
AGCTACCTTATTATTATAAGAGAGGAAAAATATATTCATTAATAATAATAAATAATAAATTGCTATTACAATGCGGAAAATACAAATATATCAAGGTCGAAAAATCAACACTAAACGTAAATAAAATTTTATAAGTTTGATCATCATCCGAATCGTTGTCGATTCCGGAAAATCAATCATCGATTCTCACGGCCGTATTTTACGTCGAAGTTCGTGTATAGAGGCAATTATCATTATAATCGACGAATATCGAAGCACTGTGAATACGGAATGAATTCGCTTAAAATTTATTTGTAAACTATGATAATATTGGGTCTGTTATTTTTTATAAGAGTGCAGACGGGGTGCTATTTTAGCGAGTCTCACGGCCGAGTACCCAGAGACAGAGGCCGCGTGGCTTCCGCCCTAAAGAAAGGTGTAAGAATAACAAATAATAAAAATGTTAATGTTCCACTCAATAAATCATAGGTGCTCATTTGAATATGTATGGCGGGATTATCGAAATGAGAGTTCGCAACTGCAATGAACGTCCTATCCCTTGCTACCACTTCTGTACGCCAATATCATTTTTAAATTTGCATATATTTAGCATTTTGATGTAAAATATTAATATTTTTTAAATTTTTACAGATTTAAGATTATTATATGTTTTTTTTTATTTAATTTATTTTAATTTTAAGATTATTTGATTATTTGATAGGTATAAACCTATCAAATTTGTGAGTTAAATAATCCAATAACAACAAAAATCATGAGCGCATCTAGAGATATCTTTTGAGGTAGAGCTTTGAACAGATATATTTGTCTAAAGAGGTGTTAATTTTTTGTTAGTAAAACTTTTGGGTTGGCCACAGACCACGTGGTCCTCCATATTCCTACGCCAATAACAAAAATATTAAAATAATATAATAACTGTACATGTATATTACATAAATATAATATTTTGACATGCTTAAACATTACGAAAAGTGGAAAATAGATATACCTACACATATTACATAATTTAAAATGTAAAAAGATTACGGTGTTAAACATATCTCGTAAATGAAATTCTTTTATTCATTATGCTTATCTTTTGCCGTTAAGAGTATAAGTTGAACCGTAGAAACGATATTCCCATAGAAATGTGACCCCGATCAAATTATACTCGCTCTTTGAAAGATGTTGTTAACAGCATCCTTTGAATGGTGGCACAAAATGAACAAACGCTCTGTCACATGCTTGCTGGAAAGAATTTATATGTATAATGTAGGCAATGTTAACTTTATATTGTTGCGTGCTATCTTAAGCTTTTAAAAAAAAATATATAAATAGAATCACGGCTTTTAAATTAAAAGTCAACGGCGTAAATTAAAAGTTATGAATTAATTTGTTCAGTAATATTTTTTTTAATTATTTTTTTTTTAGATAGTGTCAGCATTTGAAAATTTGAAAATAAATTACACCGTAGTTATATACCGTATATGAGCCTTATTTCATTTATCTTAATCTTTATTTATAATAAAGGATTCAGAGATAATTGTATAATAATTAGGAGCTTGTAATGCTTGTAAGCAGTGACTGTTTACGGGAGTGCACAAACACAAACACTGACAATAGACGGATGTGGCTGGAAGTCGCTCACATTGACAAGGACGCCCAGGACTTGTCTCGGCGTATTGTCGACACGCGTCCCACGCGCCTGCCGCGACGTGAGCAGCTATTTCTCATTCATACATTCAAAATTATAACGAATGCACCAACTCGCCCGCGCCCATCCGAGAGGCGAGAGCGCCGTCGCCGCTCGCGTTTGTATGCTAATCCTATACTCGTATATAGTTCAGTGCCACAGCATCGTCAGTTTCGGAGCGTTGTGTCTGTTGTCTAAATCGCTCGTAATATTTGAATTGAATGCTCGATAGATGTAGAAATTAACTAGTTCGGTCTCTATATTATGTTGCTTTCGATTCGTAGGCGTTAAAATATTTCGTAAACGCATTACGAGTGCGGCTGCGGGTGTCAGACGCCATCTTTGTATAATGGTCGTGGAAATTACTAGTATTTTAATTAAATATACACAGGCTATAACTGTTAATAGTGGTCAGATCCTTTTCAAGCAAGCTTTTAGATTAGCATAGAAATGCGTCAGGATGGCTTCATAGAGGGCCTCGACCTCGCGACTTTATCTACGCCTATGCTGCAAAGTAACGGGATAATTATTGCTCCTATCTTCTTTCAAAATTATTGCAAATTTCAAGTCCATCGATAAAAGATCATATATTCTTAATTTTTAAATTGCGTTATTAACTAATGCTAGGTTAATTAATGTAACTATTTAATGCAAGAAGTTTTCAAATAATTTGAGCAAACCTAGTATAGTTTCAGCTTCACAAAGCTGCTTAGCAAAAACCGTGTGACCCATTTATTACTAGAACCGGTTTCCTCTTGAAAATATATCTGCATTGTTAATGCCACAACAGTTAATACTATTCATTTTCTTTGAATACATCCGACCCTCTTATAAAAATAATGCATAAAAAGACAGTAACATCGTTACGTTCCTAAGCCTTGGCCATCACATGGCGAAATATTAAATCGGGGCTTAATTCTTGACCATTCTTGACCATCCTTTATCTATAGCGCATATCGTATTCAAATTTCAATTATTACTGTTATAATGGACGTTGCGAATTATTATTTACAGCTGTCCCTTATGTTATTTAAGTCCAGTTGTATGATAAGGATTAGAGCTTGATAAAAATAATGATATGTTTGCTGTTGACGATGTACCTACGCAATCAGTATTTTAATGACATGAGACAAATGGCGAAATCGCTTTCAATTAAAATGTTTGATAATGTATTAGTTCCGTGAGAAAAGTAGTAATAAACCTACATTTAGTCGAATGATATATTCAAATAGAATGGAATAACGTTTCTCACATCCGCTGCAAGCGCCTTCTTCATCTCGCTTTAATGCTCGATAGATTTTAATCTATTCGTCAAACGATGTATAAACTGTCGTCGCCTTTGATATTAATCGCGATAAGGGCAACCAAAGTAACTTAACTGTGTATCTCTTGAGTCTGTGGGATAAGAAATAACTATTTTTAAACGATGCTATCTTGTTATGATAACAGAATAAGTAAAGGTATACCTGCAGCTATGATTGCCGTATTGGATAGCGAATCCGAACGCCACCTTTGTCGTGGCAGAACGGGCAAATAAGTATTATATGTTTATTATCATTCCTAGATATATATTGGAGTCCAGACGTGGCGCAGGGGCACAAGTGTGTGACTTTAAACCTGACTTTAAACGTTGTGGGTTCGATCTCCACTTGGGGAAATTAAATATTAAATATTTTATTTTCTTCGCTCTGGTGTCGAGGCAAAGCGCAGCGTAGAGTTCCGCCAATCAACACGCAAGTGTTTTAACAGTAGGTTCCTTCTGCTTACTCTGCTGTGTGTGAGATACAGCGTGAAGCAGACAAAAAATGATATACATCGAACGTAGAGCTATCATATGTAAGTATATTATTGACCAACTACTCTACGGTGGTGTAACTGTAATTTGTAAAGAGATATAAAGAAATAAATTTACATCACCTTAATTAATTGATTGATATTCCTATACAAATTGAAAAATCTATGCATTAATATTAGTAATAGAGAATTACAAAAAAACTATTTCAATATTTAGGTATGCAGGTAGGTATATTTTTAAAATTGACTCAACTTGATAATTTTTCTATCTACAGTATCAGTTCCTCAAGTACTGCTCACCCTACCGTTCAGTGCATTGTCGATGTCTCATCACGTGTGAAAGGGTGTTAAGTAAACATTGCAAATAATTACAATACGGTCGATGAAGGAAGATATTCAGAATGTGTACTGATTCTAATTTTTGCATTTAAATGCAAATACTTATTCGGAAGCTTAAAATGGGTTTTTTTCAGACCATTAATACTAACAGTGTTATGGTAATTTTGAGAAACATGATACCGATATAAGATTATAGATGCTTATAAAAACTGATTTGAAATTTATTCAACGAATTTTTGTACATTATAGGAAAATATACAAAAGTTTTAATATCAGCTAAAAAGTGTTTTTTAGGCTTAGGTTTTATTGCAAATATAGCATGATAGACAGAAACAGTCTTGGGCACTCGAGACACTCAATACGTATTGAGTTGCGCAACTCAACGCCGTACTTTATCTTAAGTGAAATATTTATTTATATTTATATTTTCATTTCTTCGCTCTTGTGTCGAGCCGTCACTCAACACGCAAAGCGTCCAGAAGTCGGTGGAAAGTGGGAAACGGAGTGTCTTAACACACTTCCCTCTGCCTACCCTGCTGTGTGCGAGATACAGCGTGAAGCTGATTTATTTTATTTAGCTCGTTTCTCTAAATCTAATTCTTGATTAATCATACAATCTAACCTAACAAAGAATACGTAGTGTAAAAATCGAAACATGAGTTCCAACGACTGACTGACAACTACAACGACTTGAAGTGGAAACTCACATATTCTATCAATTCGATAAAATTTGAAAGACATATTTCCACAGTACTCTATCAGTTAATCTATCGCTTAGCATAACGCGTTCCACATCGTAACGCCGAGGGCGCAAACTATGAACATACATACAATTGACATGTAAACAAAGCATTTGTATTATGATCACATGAATATAAACTGAACCTCGCCTCTGGCAAAATTTAGGTACCCAGATTATTGCAAACTTAATTTACATATCTTTTTAGACTATTGCAATCAGTAATTGTAAGTTTACTATATACTAGTGGTTAAAAGGAGACCCTACTTCCAATTCTATTTTTTCGGTACATATTAGTTCCAATGATAACGTGTACAATTTGATTGTTAAATTTCAGAACATTAATAAGTACATATACATATTTTCAAATGATTTCGTGCTTTGTTGTATATTAAAGTCTTACTTAACTTTAACATATCTAAGAATTTTGTCAGAAAGTCACATGAATTACACAACGACGTGAGCGTTGACGCTAAAAGCTCACGGGAGGTCGCGTATCATGACCGATTCAGACGCATGAAATAGTGCCAAGAGAGGTTCTTATCTAAAATAAACATCTGAACGCCAATGAAACATGTCTTCAATTATCATAAATCGGCGTATACTGACACCGAGCGATGAAAGCCGCGCCTCGCGCCAGTTGCGGAGGTGGTTGTGTTCATTTGCACTTGAACAAATATTTCTTCTCCCATACATTTGTAATGCTTAAAACAATTCTCGCAAATACATACATTATGGATCATTGAATAGTATTTTACTTTATCTTGATATAATAAATACTTAGTTGTCATAAATACAGGTATAAAAGGTATAACACACCTGCTAAAGAAATGTAAAGAAATCAGCTAAAGCTTTTATATAAAACCTATACTACCACTACCGTGCTCTACCATTCATATATTTTAAATGTACCTAGGTATTTATAGGTACCTAAATATTACAATTATTTATCCAACATCGACCATTTTATGCGATTTTGCAATTGTTTTGTATAAATTTTGTAATATTTATATTCATATTAAATATGTATTGGTAGGCATATTTTTGTATTGTTACTTTATTGTTATTATATTTTAAACAGTAGTGATGCCGTCTTCATGACGCAGGGGGATTAAGCAATAATATAAGACTATTTTGGTCTGGAATATTAATGGCCTTTATATCTTGTTGTGTTAGATACATATAAGTTTAAAATATAATAATACAGTCGAAATACAGAGCAGTAAGCTTATGTGGGTACATAATATTGTCTTTAGTTTGTCTTAAGCAAAACTATCTAGGACGTGCGTCAGCACACGCATATGAATAAATTAGACATAAATCATTTTGTTTATATGTTTTGTGAATTGATTTAATACCCTGTTTTAAGCATATTTTGGTATTGAAATATAACATTAGTTATGATATATCTATGCTAGTAAATATTAAATTTAAAATAGTTATATTATTTCAGCAACTCTCATCTGAAACTTTCGGTACTTCACAAATAAAATATTATGTGTGGTCTCGTAATATAATTAATTATATATGTGTGTGCAAATTTAATAAAACAATATAATTTAGAGTATAGCATATGCTATGTGCTAAGTACAGGTACGTACTCGTTTATCTTACTGTTATTGGATTATTTAATAAATATGGCTCTTGTTTATATACAGTGTGAGTAGAGTGAGAATGATAGTGTAGAGACATTGCGCGCGCGCAACGAGGTCGGTCGTAGAAATAGCGGCGCGCGCGCATTGTCGCCAATCACGCCCGCCTCCCCTCCGCAGGGCCGGCGCAGCACTGAAGGCGGCCAATGGCGCGCACGGGGCGGAGCTGGGCGAGCTCTCGGGCCTGCTGCACGCGGGGCTCGTGAAGCGCGAGCCCGAGGACCTGAGCCGCAAGGTGATCGACGAGCCCGAGCCGCACGCGCTCAAGCCGCCGCGACACAAGGTGCGTCACACGTCCGTACGCCGCCGCCGCGCGCGCACGCACTTACACACTTCCCTTACCGGTTATTCATGTATCATTTATCGCAGTCAGCGTACGATGTGCCGAGCGCCTCGCTCGAGCCCCACTAACCGCGCCCGCCCGCGCCCTAAAACGGCCGGCCAGCGCTGCCCGCCCAGTGCATGTCGCAGGTGAACCGCAGGACTACACGGACAAACTGGATTTATTATTCTCGTATCGTGATTGTGTTATAGACCGACTTAGTGTATTCGAAGCAGTTACTGTGTTTTGACGCGGTATGTACGCGTCGACTTTGCGAAGCGGACAACTGTCGTGGGAGAACGCGTGTAACAGACGCGTGTGTCCGCAGGTGGCGGTCGGCGAGCCTGGTGAAGCAGCATCGCCGTCTCCGGTACCATCACGGGCGTCCTCGGCTGGTTCGCTTCTGCCGGACGCGGCAATGTATGCAGCGCAAATGTTTGCGCCTCCAGGCACGCCCAGCCCCACACCCTATGGCGAGCAATATCCACGCCAGACGGGGTCCTTTGCTAGCGAGCCCTACTATCGGGAATACTTCGTTGGTGACAGCTACCAGCAGAGGGCTGCACCACCTTACAGTGACGCCGAGTCAGCTTCAGCATCGGCTTTCGGGGATCGGTACTCGGCCCCTCGCTACCATAGCAAGAGTGTAATTGCTGCTGCTGGTCTAACTGTGGATCTGCCGTCTCCAGACAGCGGCATCGGAGCTGATGCTGTTACACCCCGTGATCACACCACCGTTCAGCAGGTCGGTCCAACGAGAGTAAAGGGCGCGGGCGGGCGGGCTTCACTTGTAACACACATGCACACACACACTTAATTTAAAATAAGTACCAGATTTGATATAATGAAGGTTTTAGGAACACTTCAAAATATATAGAGAAGACTATGATATCTTGTAGCTTTTAAGGAACTGAGTACTTATTTTCACAATAATGCATAACTTTAGTATTATCAACACTTATCAGGATCACTTTTGTCTATTTAGATATATTGTATCTAAAATGTGGACTATCACAAAATGGTAGAGACTTAGCAACGAAGCCCTCCCGCGCTCTTCTTATATCTATAGAGAACATCTCTTCATATTTAAAATATATACATTAGTATTATATAGTAGATGTATGTAGTTATCTATAACATAATAACATACTAACAATTGCCAAAACAGATACATCTATATAACTTATATGCAATTTCATGTTTTCTAGTTTAAAAAGAAAAAGTAGAGTAGTAAAAATAAAATTAAATAAATCTTTACATATTAACGACATACAAATAACAATATCTAAACTCTACTTTGGCCAATAGGTGATTAGCATTAAGCTAATTGAACTGCATAGAAATAGTACTAATATAATAACTATTTGACTCTATTAGAACAAATGACGGTGATTCAAAAGATTTATTACGTCAATATTGTATAATTATTAGTATTGTTGATCATCATTGATGCGATACGAACACTTAGATACAAACAATAGTCATGACGCAATAACATAAGGCATAACAAGGAACAGTTTTCATTTGTTTAAAAGTTATAACTTAGCATATTTAAAATAATAAATTGACATAACTCCTGTATAATCAGTCTTAGTCTTAGAATTAAGTGAGCTCGAAGGACTTGCCGTTTTAAGGTGTGGCGCTCACGAGCTGGTAGCCGTTGTCAATCTAATTATTTTATCTCTCATTGTGTTGCGAATAAAATGAATATCTACGAACACAAGAACTGCGTAATTGGATATATATTTGTTCTATTAGAAACGTGAAATCAACACAAACACTTTAAATGTTAATTTCATCTTAAAATTTTAATGTCTTTTATATACATAATATATTAAATGTATAAATTAAATTAACTACAATAAAGATATTATTTTTACCTCATGAACTAAGCGAGTTTGTAAAATTTGCTAAAACAATTTACATAAATTATAGGTAATTTATAGTTATATTTATAGTGTATAGAACTAAAAAAAAATCACATGACAATATATAAAGAGATATCATATAGGTCCGTGAAACTATTAGTTTTATTAATTATCGTTTAGGTAAGGAATTTAGTCAGGGTTTTGGTATTCTATATATTTATAAATATTGCGCAACTAGGATTTTTAAAATATATCAATATTAATTAATATTACAACTTATAAATTCTTATTATTTTCAAATAATAAATCCAATTAGAATTTGTCAAAGATATTTTTTTATATTATAAACATAATCAAGCATCAAATATAATAAGAGCACAAGCTAATTTACGATACAGGTATTGAAGACATATATCAGTCTTGTCTATTTCTAAAAATTACAAAATTCTTGATGTTGTTTACATATCAAAACTAAATATATATATATAAATGTTAGAGAATGGTACAAGTTCTAGTAAGAAGTGACAGACATGTAACATTAAACTTTGATCAGTTAACTTCCTTAGTTTTTACTAAAAGGATATCGTTTATATATGTTTATAGTACCCGTACCTATCAACCTGTTCAGATAATTATGCAAAGTTTGATACACGTGTCACGGTGATGATCTCTGATTAAATTTATATCGATATATATATTTAGCTGGCATCTAATATGTATATTGGTATTTCATTAGCTTTTATCGTCTCATATGACAATTGGATAATAAAAATAACAGTTACCTAAGGCCATAGCGTTCTATGGCATTCTACGATAGATACTAAAATACGAGTACACGTACCTAATATAATTTTAGAAAGTAGTATAAATTGATTAAATTCAAATGATGATTTATGTATGTAATATCATAATCAATATTTTGTAAACAGATTGAGTAGATAAGAATCTCAATAAAACATTTTATAAAATTCCAATTTTGCAGTTGTGAATGTTTGTATTCATTTTATTCATAATGTTACATGGTATGAATAATATGAAAAACGATATTATTTTTAATGTTCTAAGCAGTCGTTCGAGTACACAGTGATATGCCAGCAACCTGGCGTCGGTGAGGATGGACGAGGCACCCCCTCGGCGCACCACTCTCCTGCACAACCACCTCGTACGCGCCCTTGGCACGACTTCGGCCGCCAGAATGATGCAGATAAAATTCAAATCGCTAAATTGTAAGTACCATTGATCAATTTTTACAGTTTTACACACAAATTATACGACAAACAATATTTTTTTTTATAAAATATGATATACAAATAGATAAAAGAATTAAAAGTCTGTTCATATAAGAAAATTTCAAAACAAATAAACTATATTAACCTAACGGTAATATATGTAAGTAATACTTCAACACATCCAAATATTTGTGTTTTAACATTACTTTTCATATACTTACAAATATAGCCATACCTATTCTGTGGCTATTCAATTCTCGCAGCTTGTTTGTATGGAAGGTGCTAAGTTAAATTTCGTGATAGTTGAATACAACAGAAAGTGTGTGTTAATTGACAATTTCCTTTTTTAAAACTTAATTGTAAAAAAACTATTTTTATGAGTTTTAAAAGCACTTATCCAAAATGATATCCGAAACTGCGGTTTATATTGTATTAATATGTACTAGTAATTGTATTGATGAAATTGCATCTAATAAAGCTATAATAATGAACGATTACTTACAATATATTCTTTATAAACACATTTAATTTATTTATTCCCATATGTTTTACTTTTACGACTTAATTAATGAATTCTACTACTACCGTGAAAGCTTTATCGAATGCCCTTAAATATACTACTATGACCGCTTCCTTAATGGATTTTTGATTAAAATTTTTAACCTAACTAAAACTAGATTCCGCTAACCGTCAAGGTATTTTTATGTAACGTGTTTTAGGTATTTTTATTCTAAATTCGTATTGAAAAAACACCTACTCCCCTAAATCTACTGATAGATATATGTATGTATTTGCTTAGAATTTCTCTCAATTGAGAAGGATTATTACTGTCTAGTGATTTAATATGCTATAGAAATCCAGTAACGATCGCTTTGCACGCACCTTATTTGGTAACTATTGAATAATGATAAATATTTTATTTCCACGTTGGCTCATACCAAGGAAGGCGTTATAAAGTATGTAAGTATCATAGCTTAAACAAATATATTTTTATATTAGATATGTATAATTTTAATATTAATTGTAGCAGTTTCAGATTTATAAGTTTAAAATGAAAAATGTTCACTATATTTTCTTAAAAAAACTTATAAATAAAATTTTAGCACTACGTATCGATACGACGACGTCTTGTACGACTCACCGGAAACAGTCGTCAACATGATAAGTGCATTAGCATTACTATCTCGATAATTACTTGCTTGCATTTGGCCCAAAAAATTCAAACGATTGTACGTGTTATTTTGTTCTACAGAGCTGAACTATACTCTCACCACCAAATTTAAGACATCTTCTTTAAACGTGTTTGTCTTTTTACTTATCATTCAAACCGAGATGCCTGCTAGTTGCTCCTAAAATACAGCTTATTTAACCAAGCGATGTACCACGTAACATAATCAGATAATGTATACATATGTAATTATCGGAACATACAGCCATTAAACAAAGGCAATATAAACTTAATGAATACATTACTATCTAGAAACATTGGCGTGGTGTGTTTTATAGGAGTAGACCTACTTTATGTGTACGCACATTATTGGCCTTAATCTACTGGACTCTTCGTGAATGATCTTGACAGATTCTAAGTGCAAATTCTAATATAAAGCAATAGGAAGTACATACAATAACGTGCCGCACGCAATTATGTCTTCACCGTCGTCGACAATATCCGCGACGAAGTCCAGCTTATTCGGCGCATCTCGGCGCGGTACCACAGGGAACGCCCTTTCCGCCGTTCCTCACAGTGAGCCACATAGTGCTTGCTTATGTCCAGGGACAGAGTACCCTCTACCTCCCCACCCGGTGTTGCTGTAAAGTCCAATAGGGCTAACAGCATTAACCTAAAGTTCAAAAAAAAAATGTCTTTTGTAGTTCTAAGTAGAATTTTTATAAAAAATAGTTTCCTTATTTTCAATCAAATGTGATGACATTGATAAAATATAAAGTGAGAAAAATCTGAAAAATTAAATAAAAACTGAAAAATTGAATGTAATGAAATAGTGTACTTTTTGTTAAGGTAATATATAGACTGCATGTAACTCACGGAATATTTTATCAGTATCGGTATTCGATTCCGACCACAATGGTCCTTCAATTTACATCAGCGATTGATCCGATGGACGTACTTTTCTCCATATAAAGAGCCTTAACATTTATTTAGTAAATTACCATAGCACTATTAAAAATACACTGATGCATTTCATCATTGCGGCTATTTTGTCATGATACAAATACTTTTAAATGCCTTATGTATATATGCCGTTTATATATACATTGAGGCAGTGGCACAAGCGTGTGACTGTAAACGCAAAGGTTGTGGGTCTGATTCCCACTGCGGGGAATGAATTATTATTTATTAATATTTTTATTTTTTCGCTGTGGTAATAAGACAAAGCGCGGCATTAAGTTCCGCTATTCAACACGCAATGCCTCGAAAATTCGGCGGTAAGTGGTAAACGGAGTGTCTTAACACTAAGTTTCCTCTGTCTACCCTGCTTAAGGCGGGATACAGGAGTTGAAAAAAAAACATATTCAAGGAATTATTTATATTAATTGCAATAACGTAATTTTAATTTAGACATATCAATTAAAACTTAAGGTTTATAAAAAAAAAACAACTTAATTATTTTTCAATATAATAATTCAAATATTTTTATATTGAAAAATAATGAAGTTGTTTTTTTAATTAATAAATTCTATAAATGTTTAGCAACAAGAAAAACCTTAGTCTTAAATTATAATAAGGTGTATCACTATTATCAAAGGTTAATATAATATTTGAGTTCAGAAGTCGTTTACTAAATAAATAATAAGTAAAATATGTAAATTCCTATCAATTAATAAATGGCCATATACGAGAAACAAGCATTAATCGTTTATATTATTTGACATTCTAAAAAATACGTCAGCAGTTAATATATTCAGTTAATAGTAAGTAAAACACGTCTCTGGCACAAAGAATGGTGGTCAATAATAGTTTTGTAAGCATAAAGGGTCAGATTTATGCGCATCTAATTTGGTGGAGCACTCGCAGACTCCACGGGACGTCGTACGTCGCCTTATCACGGCTTACGTTTTTACTGCCGTCACTTTGTTCTCGCTACGTTCCAAGGCTTTTTGCGCACTCATCAATTTCCGCGCCTCACCGATTGATTTATTCATGAAAGGTCCCTCGTCTTCACGCAGGAAGTCCCTTTTTTCGGATGCTGTGCTGCTGAAATTTGTAATGAAGCTCATTCGAAAACAATACGTTATTTATTATTTGGAAAACATATAAATGTATTTCTTGGTAATATTATTTTTTAAAAAGTAAAGTAAATACGCGTATGTATTCAATTCAATTCAATCAATGAATAACTACTTAATAAAATAGTTACACTTTAGAAGAATTGATTACATTTTATGTTATTTAACCAAGGTAAATTTACTGATATCGACCCTTTATATGTATCTTTGAAGACAAAATTATAGTACCTCTGTATTCTTAGTTTTAAAAAAATATACCTGTATCTATATATTTAAGAGTACGTAGTGTTACCTATTACCATTTAAAATTACATAGGTAGAGATACTGAGATATTTTAAAAAAGGAAATAATGTTTGAAATAACTTTACTAAATCAGATAGGCGAGAACTGTTGCTGCCGATCCGTCAATGTCCGTTGAGTTTGCATTACGTCGACTTTATCAGCTCATGCTCGCTTTGAATCGCTAGCATCAGCAGAACTGTTTACCAAATTGTTTTCAATAGGCTTTAAGTAATAGTCAGACTTCAAATCGAATATTAAAGCGAAATCAATTCTGTCTACATTCCACTAAGAGATTTATTAGTGGATTAAATATTCTATAACGATTTATAGGTTTTTATCTCGTTACATAAGTAAACGTCGTAAGTAAGAGTCGAAGTGAAGGCGTGCTACAATGGAGTGGTCTGATAATGACGTTTGCTATTTCCTGGTTTCGCTGTATATTTGTAGAGGTGCGTGAATTTGTCCGGGCGTGGGTCGAGATCGGCGACGACAAGATGCTGAGGCGCGCGTTGTGTCGTGTCTCGGTGTCGCCGGAGTCACGCGCGGCTGTTAACAACCCGCGGCACGCAACGCGCAAAGCTAAATTAGTGAGATTTTCCTTCCGTTGGTCCCGAACGCAGGAAACCACTAGAAAACGCCGTTTTTTAATGTGCGCAACGAACTGGATTTCAACGCCTTTATGTAACGACGCTGGTGACAAGCCTCACTCACTGTGCAATTAAGATTTACACTTTTTGCACATTTTATTACTTTACTTCATGGAAAAATTCACTGTCGAGACTGTATAGCTGTAGATAACATCAAAGAAATCTGCCACTTTTATAAATTGTTACAAATTACAAAGCGTTTACACAATTCTACAATCTGCTCTACATGTTATTGTAATTAAATAAACTCTTTTATACATACATATATCAATTATATTACTATAAATTGTATACCTAAGAACAAATCGTTCAAAATTTTAATAATTTATATTTTGTTCATAGGTTTTCACCGTATGGATTCAAATATCACCTGGAAACGGCGAGTAGCAGTTCACAAAGACGTGAAGACGATCGTATTACTTATATCAATAAGGGTCAGTTCTATGGCATCACTTTGGAGTACATTCATGATCCGGACAAACCACTTAAGAATCAAACTGTTAAGGTAAGTAAACGACCGGATGCATTTCTAACATGATTAATGTAATAGTCAAAATGATGTATGCGTCTAAAGGTTCATTATTAAATATTTATAAAAGTATTAACGCATATATGTACGTATATAACGATGACCTTATGTTTCTTTAAACTGACAATATAGAAATAATTATTTTCTTATCATTACAGATCTCCCTTAGTTACGTTAGTATTTAGTTTCTGCTTATTTAATGCCAGATAGCAAATCCTAACGCCGTTCTTTTCACATAACTCTGGTCATAGTAAATTGACAGTAATATCCTCTAATGGGAATTGAACCCACAACTCGTGGCGTGTTTCAAAATTTTTTGATTCTTATTAGCAATGTTTTCAATAGAAAATATAAATATACTTTTTAATATGGATAAACAGATTTTTTGTAAAGTTGTGTCAGACGAAATTAATTATTGGTAATCAACGGAGTTACCGGGGATTTGTATATGTTTGATTTAGCTGCAGCATGCCGCAAGTTAACGGTTAGTGACCGGATGTTTACTTCGTCCAGACCTTAGAAAGCTCAACCACGTACTTTAGAGACACGGCCAATCGTAAAACACGCGCATACGCGCACAGGTATATGTTCCCATAACGACTCTATTTAATTTGTATTTCCTTTTAAATGGAAATAAAATATACAAGATTATTGCGATACGCACAAAGACATCGGAATCTATTTAATATTCTGTAATGTAATGAAACTTGTATTTATTTAAAAATATTATACTTGTGTTATTGTTATTGCCCGGTTCCAACAAGTTGGTGACCACAAGATCCCCGTGTAGGTTTCATTGCACGCAACTCTCGGTTAATGTTTCACGTTCCTTCTAAAGCTTCACTTTTTATGGTATTTTTATTAATTTTCAAGGTGATATGTATTTTATCGTACTCAATTAAAGAAATTTGCCTTCATAGATATTTTTCAATTTTATAAGAATATAATTGTTTAAATATATCAAATTATTAATGTCATATTCGTGGCGCAGAGGAACAAAGTGTGACTGTAAAATCGAGTGGTCGTGGGTCGATCCCCACTCGAGGAAGTGAAATATTTATTTACATTTATATTTTCATTTCTTCGCTCTCGTATTGAAGCGCGCGGAAAAGCGGGGCGTTGAGTTCCGCCACTCAGCACGCAATGCCTCCAGAATTCGGCGGAAAGTGGGGAACAGAACACGAGGTTCCCTCTGCCTACCCTGCTGTGTGCGGGATACAGCGTGAAGCTGAATTTTGTCATTAATGTCATAATGATACTTGATCAGTCTTAACAACTTCGCAAAGGTAATAGTGACATTTATGGATCATGATATACATATCTAGCGTGACAGAAATCTATTATTTTCATCATTGTGGGAAAACAATTAAAAGCAGACAACAAAAGACAAGTCATTATGGTCAAACCAACCTACCTATTTCTTGTTAAGTAAATCGGAAATCCCGTGGAATTGTACTTCCCTAGAAAAATGATATAATAAATGGAGATGATGGTACAATAAAATTGCATTAAATTAACAATTTATTAGAATATCTTGAAAAACTGGAAAAGCAAGCTTATTCGATCAGGTTAGTCCTGTTACGTTAATAGTAAAAATTAAACATGGCATTGTTTAAAATGGAATTACCTAGGTTTTTCTAATGATGTGAACTTAGACTTAACTTGAACTAACTAGATACATTATTATACCCCTTTTGTTTCCACCGTGTTATTGATAAATAGTACATTAGTAATATTACCTTACTTACGTTGTTTAGTTTAGGTTGCAAGCAACATGAAAACACGTCTTATCTCAATTGAATAGGCTTAGATCGAAATAATCAGAAATACAATGCGACATACGTTTGAAGTTATTATTAAGGCAGTAAGTGGTCCGCGGGTCCGGCGCATTCAATACCACTCGGATAGATATAGAGCGCTTATCTCGCCGCGATCGAGTCCGCATTGTATGGCCGCACCCGATAATTAAGACGACGCTTTTGACATTCGCCATATAGGAACACAATGACCGCCGCTAGAGCTCGGATCGCTCTTTGGATAGTAGTTTTCTATAAACAATAACCTTACTGTATTATGATAACATAATTTAAACGAAGCATAGTTCATTTTTTTTTGTTATTAATTTATGAATATGTAAGTGAAGGTCCGTTGTATATGAGGCTAGTCGTAGCGCTGGGTTACAAGCGTGTGACTGTGAACGTGAAAAGTTATGGGTTCGATTCCCACTCGAAGAAATTAAATATTTAATATGTTAATTTCTTCGCTCTGGTGTCGAGGTAAAGCGTGGTGTTGAGTTCCGCCACTCAACACGAAATGCCTCCATAATTCAGCGGAAAGTACGTGATAAAACGTAAAGCTATAAAAAAAAAATGTACACTAGATTCGATAACCTGAATTTGCATTACCTAAGTCATAACAACTATTGCCATGTAAGTCTACAATGTCAGTCAAGATCATTTGTTATACACCGTGGCTGACAGCATCAAATTTACTACAAGCATATTTTGCGTGCCACTAAGCAGTTGAGGATAATATGAAAAAAAATTGTAAAAAGAGAGATTTGGTTGCCCGCGTTGTTGGTTAGCCGTGCAAGGCGAGACTGTAATTACGAGTCTGTACCGCCAGTTCGTCTGAATTTTACCTTCCCGAAATATCATCTATCTTGCGATTTCCGTCCACTCCATACTTGTATTGGAAATTTTGCATTTAATTAAGTATCATTTTACTGTATCAAGTACATTACATACATACTCTAAGTTCTTGTTGAGATGTTCGCACGCTATACTTACTGGGAGAGCTATTTGCATTTGAATTTGGTATGACAAATATCATTTTAAAATATTCTCTTTGTTCACTGCATAACGTCTTATGCACACAAGTACTTCTTTGTGTAGTAGATCAGTTTTACAAAAAAAAAGGATCTATCATAGAGATATGTAGCAATTAATCATCATCATCATCCGCTACATCATCTCGGGTCCCCAGTGTGTTTTTAATTTTTAACCGTGACAGGGTACTATTATTACACACCAACATATTGAATTGTATTTGCATAAAATTAAAATTGTCCTCTTAATTAATTTATATACTTAATATTAAAATACCCCTTAAATGGCATACAGTTATTGAAAGTATTTATAGTAATGTCGTTTAAACGCAGAGTCACGCCATTGAATACCTTTAAAGTATCTTATCAGCTCTTTTTGGATTTCGAATATTGTTTTTAGGTTGTATTTTATTAAATAAATATTGCATTTTTTATTTGTATTCTTTTTCTATACTAATACGTGAGAAGCTTAACTAAAACTAATTTTCTGTGCTTCTTTTGTTTTTGAATGTTAATATCTTTTGCAAGTAATAAAACATAATTAATGAGGAATTTAAAATGTGTTAAGCTAATAACAAAATTAATAAAACCCAGGCGCAGGTACAAATATTTGCGCTATTTACCCTTTATTTTTCATAATGTACGTACACTACTCTTATTGTGTTGTTCACTTTCATAAAAACAGGGACTCGTGTAACCTGCTCTGCCGTTGTTTTATTTATTTTTTTGCCATATTTTGCGATTTTAATGATTGCTCCGGTTAAACTTTTTAAGGCAATCGTTAATGATGCCTTTTACACTTAACATGTTACGCTTGATGAGGGATTATAACGGGCAACGTTCAGAACGAACATACCCTACCGATGTACCTACGCACGTCTCGACCGACATCGCGGACGCCAGCGAGTGAAGGGCCGTCATATGAGACAGATCGAATATTTCTCACAGGGTGCATTCGTGTGGAATGTTTTTAATGAAAAAGAAAAAGATTCACTTAAATAAATAATATTATGTAAAAAACTTTAAATTTAAAATTAACATATATAAATCATTAATAATTAGACGATGCCGATCACGTTCGCAATCAATCATATGTAGTTTTAATTGATATATTAAAGTTGCACCCTTTTTGACATTGCTGTACAGCGCTCGGGGTGCTCCCCGTTCCCTAGGCTAAGGTGCAAAACTTGTAATGATTATAAATTGTTTATTTATACGTGACTTAAGTTATTTAACGTTTAGTTAGCATATTTTTAGCAAGAATAGTTAAGAGGAAAAATAACTGGTGAATCATTTCGCAAATAAAAAAAATGGTTCACTTTGGTTTAAATTTAACGTTCATCGTAATTTCAGTAACTTAATAACGATATATAATAAAAAAGTTACTTACTCACTATATAGAAACAGTGAGTAATGACTTGTTCCTCGCTGGATCTTGAATAATGCACTTTTTATGACTTTCTTTATTTTGAAAGTAATTTAATTTTTTTTAGTCTCCGCTTACTTCGAAGTTGCAATTTTGCTGACAGACAAAAATGTAGAGACGGTTATCATATTTATATTATAATAAAGATTTGATAGCTTCCTTTTTATTTAACTAAAATACTTCTGTATTTTATCACCCATTTACACTATTACCTATATGTATGTATGTACGTTCGCGTCGCTCGACGGAGCGTGAATTTTCCACATTCGATTTCAGGTTCGCGTAACGTTACTCGATAACTATTATGCTTTCGAAATATTACGTATTATTCGGTAATGTTAACGTAATGCTAAAATCACTCATTGCATTACGATCATAACAGTAATTTTAAAACTTTATTTTATTAATATATTTGTAGGTACTATAAATCGATACCAATAAACAAATACAAATATATTAAAGATAAACTATATGAAATATTTAAATTAACTTTCACTCAGTTTTAATTCCATCAATGAGAGACAGCTGGCTGGACGCAAATAGCGTTACGTAACACAAAGTTCGTCATTGTTTCGATATTGAAACTGTCACAGCGCGCGCGTATTTAGCGTCAATCTTCGATAGCATCGGCTATGGACAGAGGACCATAATCAATGACATTAGGCGCTTTTGGTCCAATTGTGTAACAAAGTCGAAATATATCTTAAATATTGTTCTATAGGTACCATATTTCATCATAGAACAACACATAGTCAAAGTACTTTGATGCGCTTTTTCATACTTCTCTTGTTTATAAGCAGATTCTTCCATCTTAATTTTATTATATTCTTGCGAAAAAGGAATTGTAGATAGTACTACAGTGACCGCGGTTCTAAGCCGTCTTACCTCATCCTGAGCCCTGCTGATGTTTCAATCTGACATTTCCTCCCGACATTTAAGCAGATTAGTGCTACAACGTGACTTTGGATGTTAATCCGACACTGGGTGGATGCGAGAATCACTCCGTTTAATCGAGGTTTTGTAGTTACTGACTGCTACTGATAATGCAATCGAGTTAGCATACGATATGATTATATGTATATCTATCGTGACATTTACTGAATCTATTTTTGTTAGAGTCACACGTTGTATCCCGCTCACAGCAGGTTAGGCAGAGGGAATCTAGTATTAAGACACTCCGTTCCCCATTTTTCCCCTGCGGCACGACAGGCCTTCTCCTTACTATTATTTAACGTTACTATTTAATATTATATCGATAAATATGTTATTAACTAAAAATCTTTATTTATTATTATCGACACGTATAAGATAACTAAATGCGCTCAGCTGTAGCTGGGTGTGGGTGTACCCACTTCAGAATTTTGTGTTGAAACCGGCATTCACAGCAAGAACGTTCGGAGCAAATAACCGGGGTGTTAGAACAACTAGCACAAACAATTGGAGCACTTAACAAACGACATATCCGTATCAGATACAGCAAATCGAAGCGAGGCATTACTTCTACGTTATCGATAAAGCTCAAACGCGAGTGAAATAGTTTAGCTACGGCTGAACATAAATAATTGTCATAAAGTAGATAGGGCCGTTGGATGAGAGACGAGACCAGTCGTGGCGCATGGCACAAGTGTGTGACTGTAAGTGCGACTGGTTGTGGGTTCGATCCCCATTTGAGGCAATGAAATATTTACTTATATTTATATTTTAATTTCTTCGCTCTGGCGTCGAGGCAAAGTTGTGTTCCACCACATAACACACATGAAAATGGAAAACGGACTGTATTAACACTAGGTTCCCTCTGCCTGCCGGCTGCGTGCGGGATACAGCGTGAAGCTGTAAAGAGACTGTCGCTAACGAAGAAACTTCTAGTAACAAAAAGCGAACACAAAGAAATCTGGACTAGCGTTTTATACCACTGCGTAACGTGTCTATTATTCAATGAGTTATGTCTATTATGTGCATAAACATTAGTTAGTAGATGATGCGATACGTAAAATTTCGTTCTGGTACGGTTGTTGTTAGGTTATGTAAAATACTGATAATGTATAGACATAGATTCAAAATTCCAAGTGATGAACAATACAATCTATGATTTCTGGTTGTAGCGTAAAAGAATGAGTAGTAAAACGAAAATCTTAGTACTGAACGAGTCGCGGCTTTTTATTTGAATCGGTAGTATAAATGTATTCTTAAAAATATAAAATATTTCACTTAACTTAAGATTATATTTATTTACTTTATTTCTATAGTAGATTTATGCTGTATGACATGATAGGCAGAGGGAACCTGGGAACCTAATGTTAAGATCTCCTCCGTTCCACATTAAGACATTTTCCTTCTCCACTTTCCGCTGAATTCTTGAGGCATTGCGTGTTGAGTGACGGAACGTAAAACCTCGTTTGCGAGACGAGATGCCTGAGCGAGGAAATGAAAACATTGAATAATTCACTTCCCAGGGCAGGAATTGATCCCACAACCGTTGCGTTTACAGTCACACAGGCTTGTGCCCCTTGCGTAATGACTGCCTCATTCGTTATATTTTATAAAATAATATTGAAAAAAAAACAAACATTATCTATTAGTGATTGAGATTAAAATTGGCCTAAATAATTATACCAAATATGCTTATTTATTTAAATGGAGTGAAGAAATAGCTTTGGAGCGGTTGACGGTTGTCACATCGCTAGTAGCAACCGATCTCGGGCACTCACGAGCACTCGGTCAGTCGTGTGCGACATACGCGCGGAGCCAAGAGAAAGCGTGCTTAATCAGATAAGTCAGATTGTCAACCGAAGTTGGGCTCCTGAAATCGGGTCGAATGTCGATACATTCGATTAATTAATTGACGGTCCGAAAACTTCGAAGTAACTGGTCCGAAAATAAAAAAAAACTGTTGTGAAACTTTCAAAATGTATTCTAGAATCATTTTATGGTATATTTGAAAATTAAACAAATATATATACTTATATATACGAGGCCAGTCGTGGCGCAGCGGCACGAGGTGTGACTGCAAAATCGAGTGATTGTGGGTTCGATCCCCACTCGAGGAGATGAAATATTTACTTAAATTTATATTTCCATTTCTTCGCTCTGGTGTCGACGTTAAGCGTGGCGTTGAGTTCTGCCCCTCAACACGCAATGCCTCTAGAATTCGGCAGAAAGTGGGGAACGGAGTGTCTTAACACTAAGTTCCCTCTGCCTACCCTGCTGTGTGCGGGATACAGCGTGAAGCTGATTTATTATTTTTATTTATATATACTTATGTAATGAATATCTGTTTTGCTTCATAAGTCAATAATATATTTAAAAAATGTAATAGAAAAAAAATATTGTGTGATTGTTTTTTTTATTTGATGTCGACTTGTTTAAACCGAGGCTTGTGTAATTGTTGCCTAATTCAGACGTTTTAGATCTTTGATTATAGTAATGTATCTCTGTCGGGCGACAATGGCTACATTGTTCATTATCAATCGCAACTTTAAAATAGATACTAAATTACGTAAAGCATTTACAGTCTGGCTCTAAATTACTTGTCTGGTATTATGAATCATTTATTCGAGGTTGATATTTATATTACTCTACAAAGTCGTTTATATAATAATAACTACGTCCTATAACATACCAAAAGTAAAGAATTGTACGGCAATAACCATAAAAATGATATTTCAAAAACACACAACAGAAAGAGTCCCGTAGATTAGCGTGTACAGTTATATATGCATTATGTATAATCCAAAATACTTATGTCTCTTTGGAATTCTTATAAAGCAGTAAATGTTTATATTTATTAATATCGACGCAATGTGTTTACAGAGGTGGAATACACCGTTATCATTTTACACTCGGAACATCTATTAGTATGCGTGGTTCCGTTGAGTTTACGCGTTCCTCGATCTACGGAGAAAGCCCGTGTCCCCCTTATTGAAACGTAGAACTATTCGCCGGCACAAATTACTTATAAATTCATCCACTCACAGTAAAATATTGTATAGTGTTTATTGCCCGTCGCTAACACTGTAAGCGCGGGTCCTTGCGTATTTAATTGCAGCATATGATAATAATCGATTTGCATGTTATCCTATACTACGGATATATTTACTGTAATAGTATTTTTTTATTTCGCAAAATATAAAGTTTGTATTGTACCATAATAAAAAGAATAATTCGTTTCGAATACGAAATGTATTTATAATAATGTATTGTACGTAAATGGCTGTGGTGTAGAAGAGCAGGGTGCGGCCGACCGTCATCGTACAACGCACCGATACATCAATCAGAGACGGCGATCGAAGGTGCTTTCTCGTCGTTAGCCCTATATGGCCCGCCTGGCACCACGCCTGGCATAAACCATTTCTTTTTCACTTAATTTTCTAACCTGTCTGTAGAAATCGTTCTAACAGCATATTTCACCGAACATCTGTACAGAAATATATAACAAATTTATATCTTATGTACATTTGTATATATTTTGTATTCTATTATTTTTATTATTTATTCTTATGTAGTAAAATTAAAAGAGAACCATTAATAAATTAAAACCTGCCACGTTTCAAACCCGCACCTCTTGATGAAGATTCTTCTTAATTATATTTATATTCTGCTACGGCCACGTTTTTATCCAGTTGTCACAATTTTAATGTTAACACTGTGTAAGAAGCAGTTTACAAAGCATTGTTAATCAAAAAGTAAAAATGTATCTAATGTATGTAAAATGTTAAAATAAATCTACAATTTTCGAAACTATAGGCATATACAGGATTCGTCCATAACCATTCGTAAAATTTAATTTCATAAATATGTAAAAAATATTGTATTCTTTAATTATAGTGAAATATTTTTTTCAATGAATTTTCAAAAAAAAATTAAATTTAAAGTATGTATACTATATATTTATTACTTTTGCAGAGCGTTGTAATGCTCATGTTCCGGGAAGAGAAATCACCAGAAGATGAAATAAAAGCATGGCAGTTCTGGCACGGAAGACAGCATTCTGTAAAGCAAAGGATACTTGATGCTGGTAAGTTATACTTATTGCATAAATGTAATTCTTATAGCGTTCATGTCATAAACGTTTAGATGTAAAACATGAAAGTATTATTTTGTAAGTACATTATTTATTATACTGATAAATAATATGTAATTTTTATAATTATGTTTCAACTAGAAATATGCGTAAAGCAGTAGCTTATACAATATACATATATGTACTCAAGTAAGTTATTTGTATAAAAGTACTCGAGGCGACTCGGACAGGCACAGGTAGGGAGAGGCAGGGAGAGGCAGGCAGAGGTTGCGTGCGGCGGGCTCGGAGGCGGCACGCAGGACCTAATTACCGTGCTGCGAGGCAGATAGCCGGAGACGTAACTGCGCACCGCTACCCACTATTATATGTCGTTAGGACATTTGCATAAATAACGCACAACGCGCACATCCTCCACACCCTGCGCCGACCTATCAATTCTCACGACTAAAAATAAAACTAGTGGCGCCGCAGCTCGCGGCATATACTTATACGTACGTTTCTCCATTCGAGCCTTAAAAAACTTTTCATTATATCTAATTAAAATTTAAAAAATAATGTTTTCATTTCCGAGTAACGTTGGTAGGTAAAACGATATATAATAGAGATAGAGCCGAGTTTATGGACTTCAGAAGAGATTAACAGGAAATCATAAAAATTCGTGAGAAATCCTCATTCTAGTAATGATGTCGAAGCACCTGTTGAAGTTGTCGGCACAAACTTTGTATATAATAAGTATAATATATGTGATGACCGTTTGAAGACGTCAGTTACATTGATTGCATGATATCTGCTGAGTTGTCTAAAACGAGGAGTCGAGATATAAGTAAGAGTACGATATAGACGCGCGCGGACATAATTACGGCGATGATATCTGGGAGCGTGTTCATTAGCATGTTAATTGCGCACTGCCCCCCTGCGCCCGCGCACCGCGTGTAGCTACTACGATAATATTGTGTTCTACTTAATCACTATCTAAATATTTAACAGTTTATTTCAGCGTAAAGTATAATGTTCAACTATTTGTTTTATCTCTATCGAAAAACTCACTTAAATTCCATATTCTATAACAAACTATTGCGTCACAGACGAATTATTAGTCCTGAGACACTCATATTGAAATAAACAGCGTTGATATATGACACCTAACACAATCAAATATTACTTAACTGAGACTCGTAGCATTTGTAATGAGTGACTCTACGGCCACAAAGAGTGCCTATAAATTTAATCTCAAGGAAAATAAAAACATGGAAACCATTAATTCGCGCGGCCAGGCCAAGTTTAATGTCAAGGTTTCAAGCTTATCTCGATGTTAGTCAAGTTTTATATTTTACTTTGTCGTGTTATTATGTAGAACGAAGTAATATCTAAACTCTAAAATATTTTTTTAAAGTATCTTTTTGTTTAGTCAACCTTGTAGGTAATGGTGATAAATAAAAAGCTTAAAATGACATGAGTGTTTAGTATAATGCTCATATTTTAAAGTACAGTTTAACTATAAATAAATTCTAATTCATAAAAATGGATGCAGAACAAATGCAACGAACTTGGAATTGCGTCAAGGGCGATATCGGACACCTGTGCGCAGGCGTGTGAAAGCGCGGAGACTCACAAGCTAAAGGCCCGGGGTGAGAGGGTAGGAGGGGGGGAGGTCCTGTGCCGCAACGCACCGCGCTTCCATACAATACCTTCTCCGGTTACGTTCATGTCTTCTTGTATCGCGTGTCCACTGGTCGTTTCGGTGCAGCGCTGCTCCTTGGTTTACCCATTTATTTTTTACTCAGTTTTCGCTACACCATGCTTCAATGATTACTGATTAGGCCCTGAATGTACGCTATTTTGACATAAATAAAAGCAACGTTAAACGTCAGTTATTTGATTACTGACTTTTGCAATATTAAGAGTTTATTAGTCTATTTCATCACTTTTGATAGAGCAATAGTAGCTTTTATGCTGTAGTGGTAGTTTAACTGTGGTCGGTTGTAATTGTTTTACATTTTAGTTTAGAAATTTCTCCTTAGTTGTTAATTTAATACAGTGCATGAGGGCGGGCGGCGGTCCTCCTGTGCTCGTAAACACGTCAGCGGGGCGCGCGCCCGCACAGATTGCACGGCGACTGATAGCGCCCACGCGGCGCCCGTCCATCGCTCCACGCCAGGCCGCCCCACGCCACCATTACTCACTGGCCACTAAACACCATTGTCGTTTAATTCAGCAGCCTTCGTTTTCTAAGTGTAACGAAATAGAAATTAACATTTTGACTTATTTAAGACGGCGCACTTATTTACTCAGAACACCTGCAAAATCTAATAGTAATTTATTTTGTATTATACGAATATTTTATGTTAATTTTACAATATAAAAGCATAATAAAAACGTAATAACGTGTATCTGAGTCATTTCAATAAATGAGTATGCAAAGTAGTAGTAACATTACATCTTATTTTATTAAATAAACAATCTAGGCGAAGCGTGTTTATTCCATTGAACGTTTGTCATGTAGAGGCTTGTCTGGAATCCACGTCCACGGCATACTGGCTGGAAACAGAAATGGCAACAGCGATCGCCGATGAATCGGCTCTATCACATGATTATTCACGCCCCGCAAATAAATATACTTCGTCGATGACGTATTGTGCGTTGATATCTTAATCGAAATCTCCGCAACCCATTAGTACACAGTTACCCGAGGACAAGATTAATGAAGACTTGTGGTTTTGTTACAGACACTAAGAACAGCATCGGGCTGGCGGGGTGCATTGAAGAAGTAGCTCACAACGCCATCGCTGTCTATTGGAATCCACTTGAGAGCGCTGCCAAGGTAAATCTTTAATCTATTGTTTATACAAAACTATTTTTTTACATAAACTTATAAAGTATATTTCTGTTATGTCTGGTTAAAAGGTTTAAGACGATAAATTTCCCACAGTCCATGTAATTTTCGGGACATTGCGTT
This sequence comes from Heliconius erato x Heliconius himera, assembly GCA_013421005.1. NCBI lineage: Eukaryota > Metazoa > Arthropoda > Insecta > Lepidoptera > Nymphalidae > Heliconius > Heliconius erato x Heliconius himera. The sequence continues at coordinate 9,965 of JAATLQ010029940.1, read as the reverse complement.
TTGATTGGCGACTCTCACTGCTACGATTTGGTATTATCTGAATAGAGAAATGCAAAAAATATATGTATAATCAATCGCCCAAGTGGGTGTCAAACCCAAAAACAATCGCGTTTATAGTGAGATGTTGTCTCATTGCACCTAGAAAGACTCAGGCTTATTTTTATATACCATATCTTAAATTGTCAGCTAAAAATGTAGCACTTTCATTATCCGAAAGGTCCGTCTTGCTAAAACATTTTGTAATTATTATTGTATTATTTTTACAAAAACTCAACACGCAATGCCTCCAGAATTCGGCAGAAAGTGGGGAATGGAGTGTCTTAACCTTAGGTTCCCTCTCCCCCCCCCCCCTGCTGTGTGCGGGATACAGCGTGAAGCTGAGATTTAAAAAAAACAATTACTTCTCAAATAATAATCCAAAATTTTCTTAAATTAATTCGATTAAAGTAATCGCTTGTGTCCAAAAAAAAATCGATACAAAATGTGATTAGTATAATTCAATATATTATAGGTAGTATAGCTGTAAATAAAAATTATAGCTTTAAGGCGTGAAACGGAAATTGTATGAGCTCGTCGTGGCCAGTTTAAAAATTCTAAAATTGGTTTTGGTTCTACTTGGACACATACATTATTTAAGCGTGAATAATCGGTTATCGATACTAATAATTATTTACGATTGCCGAGAATACCTGTATATATCTGTGTAGCGGATGCGAGCAGTTTGCGACATATAATATGGACACTGACAGTGATCGGTGGCGGCGTTGGCGGCTCGGAAAAACGCAGAGGGTCATTTGCATAGTGCGCGATAATGAGTAGGTTACCTATACGTACCACCGTGCCCGTACTTATCAACTCTCATTTATTTTTTTACTATCATTTTTTTATTAATCATATATTTTGTGAAATTTAATATAGAAAAACGTATAAAGTATACTTTGTATTTTTTTTGCGTATTTATAGTGTTATTCCACATTTAGGAAAGTGAAAACGTATAGACTTTGACGGTTTACAAGTGGCGCGGGTACAAATACCGCAACGTTAAAATTTTTATACGTTTCCTTAAAAAAGTATTTATATTATATAATACTATCTTATTAAATTTCCTATTATGTGAACTTAAGCGGTGGTCGTTGTTCGCTTTTTTTTTAATTTTCTGTTTCAGCGTACATTTTTCTTAAAATAATTACGTACAATTTATAAATAAATGACAAGTTTTAATAAAATTACCTCTTAATTTCAGATTAATATAGCAGTGCAGTGCTTGAGCACAGACTTCAGCAGCCAGAAGGGTGTCAAGGTTAGTGTTTACAATTAATTCATAAAAATATTAAAGAGAGTCATAGGTTAGAAATATAAAATATTTGCAAACATATTAATACAAATATGATAAAATTATTTAATAATGAAAATATGACCTGTGTATTTACATTAAACCTTCACTACTAGATATAGTATTCGTTAAAAAAATATATATTTTTAATTATTGTGTTTTCTAACTTGAAAATGGGCTTTTACTTATCTTTATGAAACAAACAGAATATAAACACATAAGTCTATACAGCATATTATTTCCGAATTGTACCATTTTAATTTAGTTTGCCGCACTGAAAGTACTTAAATTAAAGTAACTATACGTTGATGGCATCAAGGCTCGAGGTCGGTAACCGCGTTGTCGCCTGAGACTACCCGATAACCAGTGGATGACGTAAGGGCGTGTGCCTCGTGGAAAACATTTAGCTTGATACGTACATACATGTTACCTACTTGGTTCAATTTTAACCCCCTATACTTAACCACAATAGTTAAGTTAATATACTGAACGAATATATTGTGACGCCGTCTTCACGTCGATGGCCTCGAATCGACGCAATTAAGACGTTTTATAGCAATTCGATGCAGACACGTGCATATTTTTTCCTTATTCGTGATTTTTTGTAATTATCCCTTATATACGTTTATTAAAATTGTTTTTTGCTCTAACACAGTTGGTCATAGATTTCATGCGTAAAATAGCTTGGCTAATTTGTTTGCTTTAGTACAACGAATGAAAGGTTTTCACGCAATTTTTTCTTTCAGTCTTGCCATGAGAACATCTTTTAAAATAAAAGTAATTTCATATATACAATATTTATTTTTACAGGGTTTGCCGCTTCATATTCAAATTGATACATTTGAAGATCCACGAGATACACAAGTTTATCATAGGGGATATTGTCAAATAAAAGTGTTTTGTGATAAGGTAAATTTTTAATCATAATAAAGTTTTTTTTAAACATAAACGCTACATTTTATAATAAGAAAAGTGAAATATTAAAAATATATCAAATTATTTGAAGGGAGCTGAGAGAAAGACAAGAGACGAGGAAAGAAGAGCAGCAAAGAGAAAAATGTCAGCTACAAATAGAAAAAAATTAGATGAGATTTATCATCCTGTTACGGAAAGGAGTGAATTTTATTCTATGGCTGATCTAGCAAAACCACCAGTTTTATTTAGCCCCGCTGAGGACATCGATAAACTAGCAGGAATGGATATACAGGGATTCTACGGACATGACGAAGCAGCCCTAGCTGAAGCTCACCTAAAAGGAGCTTCGCCTTTCCTTTTACATGCTGCCAAGCCGCAGGCACCTGCTCTAAAGTTTCATAATCATTTTCCACCTGACGCCCCAGCGTAAGTACTGAAACCGCCGCCTAAGTTCAAATACATACTTGCATCTAATTTCACACACAATTAATTGTAATTTATAAATTATGACACTACAATAAAGTCCAAAGCAAGCAGAACAAAAAAAAATATAAGGAATAAATAACTGAACAACATATCTTATTTTTTTCATATTTTTAAAATAGTGGTGCTTATTGCAGGTATCGATCGGACGTAGGTGGACTATCACCGTACAGTGACAGGAAGGACTCATTGGAGTTGGAAGGCGTGCTGGGGAAGCGCGCGCGCACGTCCACGCCGCCGCTGAGCGAGCGCGTCATGCTGTACGTGCGCCAGGACACGGACGACGTCTACACGCCCCTGCACGTGGTGCCTCCCACCACGCAAGGCCTCCTGCACGCCGTAAGTCCCCCTCACTCGCTACTCAGTAACATTGACGCCTCACTTTAACCACTTAAAGTTACGTGTCAAGGAATTCGGTGAGCACTAGAATAACCTTGGTGATGTCGGCTAACCGCAGATTGCGAGCGAGCGAGGTGCGTCCCTCGTTTGCTCGCAATTCGATATTCGTTTATGGAGATATTCAATGATAACTATAAAATAACCTAAACGAAAGGAATCGAGACGCTTCGTCCGCGCCGCGGTCGCCCGCCGCCGCCGCCCGCGGCCGGCGCCCGCGGCGCGCCGTAACCGATGTGGCGCTTCATAACCCCGTCTAATCAATCCACACGATCATCATAACTGCATGTTGTAATTAACACCCGCGGTCCCTGCCACCGCACCGGAGCCCGCACTCTCCGCGCGACTTACTTTTTTGTTCTTGTGAAACCACTAGACCGGTTACGAGCCATCGTTCGATCCGTTAGACGAGACGTCTCGGTTTAAAGACCAAAAGGCCCATTGTAATTTGTTTTGTTTTCTCCTCATTTTCAGATTGAGAATAAGTACAAAATTTCAAGTTCGGCAATTAATAATCTTTATCGAAAGAACAAGAAAGGGTAAGTGGTTTTCATTGGCCTATAAAAATTTCAGTAGGCACTTACCGGGCGCCTCGCGTTGATTGTTGCCTCGCTGGTTCAGAGGACGCGCCACTAACTTCACTTGCTTGTAAAATAAAAGAAAATCGGAAGATTCCTCTGTTTGCTTATTAAATTATGTCATCACCCGTTTCCCTGGCGAACCTAAAAACCCGTAATTCTTACAGGGCACTTTTAATATACCCTACATTAATTAAATATATACACCAGATATAATATTAATCCTTTAATTATAATTAGTTTTTTTTAATTAATTTTATAACATAATAATCATAATATTATTCTTTAAATTAACTATTTAAATATGTTAATTATGTCGAATAACAAAATATGTGTATTTTAGGATTACGGCCAAAATTGACGATGAAATGCTGGCATATTATTGCAATGAGGACCTGTTTCTCCTGGAGGTGCGACCGGCGGGCTCCAGCGAAGACGAACCACTCTATGACATAACCTTTGTCGAGCTATCTCTTGAACATTAGCTAGTATATCTACTTTTATTCTCTCTTCCTGATGCAGCACCAATCCTACGCAGATAAAAATACAATTTATATTACTTACGTTACGTACACAATTTGATAGAATTTGTAGAGCTAAATTTGTATTTTATAAAATAGATTATAATTTTTTCTGCGTTGGACGTTTCACCCTTTTTTATAAATGTTTATCTTTAAGATAACTGTTTGCATACAATTCTTATTTAATATCTTTCGTGGTGAATGCAAAAAAAACCGTGTCATAACATTCCATATTTTACGCTCAATATTTATAATTAAGGTTGTCTATCAAGTGTCGATCTCAGATTGAAATTTATTATTAGGGAAAACATGAACGTACATTTATTTTTCTATAAAATGTCACAAAAACGTTCGATCGTTTTATAAACGGCAACGGCGACAATGTTGTATATATCTCTTAGTGCCTTACGCAACATTCTGGTAGTTGGTGATGGTTAAGCGGAAAGATTTGTCTTATATGCTTGCCAGAGGACGTGACTCCTTTTAATTATGGTTGTAAAGAATGTCTTGCACTTTTTGAAGATTTTTTAAAAGTTAAATTGAAATATGTGTGCCATTAACTCGGTTATATATAATTTAGTTATCGTTTTAACAGGTACCTTTTAATCTTGCCATGATCATAAAGTAAGAAATTCTTGTCACAAATGTACTACTGTAGATTAATAGTATCTAACATATGAGAGTAATAAAGTGCCTTTATCGTAATTATTTTTTATATGTTAATGTAAGTGAGTTAAGTCATATGAAATGCCATCCAACTTGTTAAGTTTTATGTGGATAAGTTTGCTTTATAAGCTCGCTCAATTCATATATCTAGTAAAGTTGATATTAGTTTTAGGATCAATCACAATCGCATCATTTTGTAAAATTGGTTCATAAATGTCACATTTTATTAAAACTACCTTTTCACGGTTAGTTTTAGATATTTGAATCTTATAACAAATTTCATTTGATGTGGACTCTGCTCTTGATCAATTATTTAAATTGGCTTCGAAACCTAAAATGGAATTTATTGATGTTAATGTTAAAAAAAGCAATAAACGTGAATTAATTATAATTTTAAATGAGACAAAATTCTTTATATAAAAAAAGCTACATTAAATTATAGTCACCTCGAAAATGAACAAATTAATTTACATTTTACATTAGCCTATGAGTTTTTTAATACTTTTAGAATTTCCATTATAGGTTTTGATTCATTCATTATATTGTATGTTTTCTACTAAGTTTCTTTCCCATGACAATTTAGAATAATTCGAAATATATGTTCATTTTACATATATTGCATTATATGATTTTGAACTCGATCCGTTCCGACTTTTATGGACTTGTTTATGGACTGTGTATTTGACAATATCTTAGGTTGTATCCACCGATTTTATAGCAAAATTCAGAACGAGGTTCTGGCCTTTAATAGAAATGATTTAGACAAAGTCGCCCAAGATTATTATAATTTTAAGTGCCTAGTGCGGACGGTTCGAATAACTGCCATATTATGACATAATTTAGTTTATTTGAGTTTAGCGTAAGAAATTTTAATTTAAGTCATTTTATTGTCACAATACAGATAGGACTCGTTTTAATGTTAATGTAAAACTTTTTTACGTAAAATATATATTTCTATTTACGTATATTATGTAATATGTTGTTTTTATTGTTTATTATAGAACGACCAGCGCTAGATTAGCGAGTCCTGTGCGTTTTCGATATCTTCCATATAATGTTAATGTTTTTTACTCACTTGTTGATATCTTTCCACTTTATTTTAAGAAATTTGGAATCTCTATAAATGTTATAAGTGTAGAAAATTTCATTGCTCAAAGTCTGCATTTACCTTGGAGTGGGAGCGGACTCTAAGAACTTGTCTACATTGTACTTATACGTCTCGATGTAATGATATTTATTTATGTACTTATGGTATAAATTTTACAGCTTTAATTTTACTCACATTGATGTTAGATCGTGATTCTGAATCTCGTCATAAGTCACAAACGTCAGTAGCAATAAAATACGTAATTCAGTTTAGTAGTTAAATAGGCGTGGTCTCGGTAGGTCGCGAGCCGGCGTGCGGCGTTGTTGTGCAATGCTTAAGTTTATCGAAATTACTATAAAATATGTATGTGTATATTGAAATAGACGACGAGATGTAAATCGGGTTAGTAGTGTGGTACGCGTCTACGAATAATATCATCATCAATAAATAATTTGCTTTTTACTTCAGTAACTTAGATTTCTAAACGCACCATACGTTTTTGTTATATTTTGTTTTGTGTTTCTGTCAATAATTTTGAAGTTGTGTTTTTGTCAATATTTGTTATATTTTTGTTAGTTAAACTTATTTCCAGGCTTAAAATATGTTACATACAAAATGTTATACAATTCGTGGTCGCTTACCGTACCGTGGAGATAGAGTTTATAGAGGGCGCGCCGGCGCCGGAGGACGCGGCCGAGCCGCCTCGTGAATATAGTCACATTAGTTATTATATGCATCCCGAAAATGGTAACACATTTTCTTTATTAAATTTTAATCTACCTATGTTTAAATTGAATAGATGTTACGTTATTCTCTTATATTATTTGTAAGTTGTCATAAGAATATTATTAATATAATTATTTTTATCAAAGTTTATAATCTAAATAAAAATGTTTTTCTTCAAAACATTCGAATGGCATTTTATTAATTATCTATATATCTACCCTGAATCCTATGTATATATATATATATATATATATATTAAAAAAAAAATTATAAGAAATATAGGTGTAAGCGATTCAAGTACATACCAAAATATGTATGGGTTTAAGTACAGTATGGTCGACGAGTCGTGGCCGCCCTGAAGTTATGGCTTCTGAACTTTGACGCAGTGTTCATTCAGAAAGAAAATAATAAAAAGTAAGTCAAATCTAATAATCAATCTGCTCAGCCATCTACAGCTAACTACTTACTGTACCTACTGTAGGCTGTATTAAGTGAATTGTGATAAAGTTTTAAATAATACACGTAAATATTGACACAAATTCATTTATTATCTATATTATTGCATTTAGACACAAATAAGCCACAAAAGCGTAACGTTGAAATAGATTTTTAAGTTATACAAATACTACATAATGTCACTATCGATTGAACCATTTTACTTGGAAGAACATTTATTTAAAAGAGAAAATAAGAAAGTACGATAGGTTAGCGTGTTCTATTCTTTGCATCAAACACAGCATCTATTATGAAGGTCAGTCGAATCATTTATATTTAACCACTAAACAACTCCTTATAATATACTTAAAAATTATAATAAAATGCTAAATATCGCAATAACAATTTGTAAATAATAAATTACTTTTTCCGAAAATATCATTCACCACGTATTAGGGGTGAAAAATTGTGAAAATTAAGCGACATATAAGCACTTTAGAATTCAAATTTTTATACTCTATAATTCAAACTAAGTTAAAAATATACGTAAAATGTTAACTAAACACACATTAATTGAATACTATTCAGGCACTTGTTCATAAAAACATTATTTTGCTTATTAAAGACACAAAACTACAAAGGTATAGGTACAGGTATTTGGTTTTTAGGTTTTTTTAGGTTTTAAGGTATAGGTATAGGTACTTTTGCCTCTATCAAAGCAAAGCCATATTTTTTTAATTATGTCCTACTTTTAAGCACATACAAAACTTGATATTTTAGAATCAAAGCATTTGTGAACGATAAAAAGGGTAATTCGTAATTCGAATTTGAAGTTATTATAAATTGATTTGTTTCTAACGCCCAATATTAATAACCTATCTCCAAGGTCAATCTAAGATTGTTTCATATATCTATCCAATAGAGATTGGATAGATATATGAAACAATCTAAGATTATGAGACAAGTAGAGACTATAAAAATATCGTAATCGTATCGTAAACAGTAGTTCTGTTTAAACATATTTTCCAATACTGTACAGAAACAAGTTGTTAACAATAATAAATGCTCATCTACATTTATTTCTATCTACTGTTGGAACTATTACTATTGAAAATTTTGATATGGTTGTCAAAGAATGTTTTTTTAGTATTTTTATCCGTATTTTTTCACTATTTAATATTAAGTAGAGCATAACTTTTATTTTCAAATAAAATACGAACGTCGAATCAAAGATATTCGTGGGAATATATATTAAATATTCAGCCGTCACGAAAAAAGCGAGCTAACTATGAGTGAAACAAGCAAATTAAATAAAAAACAAATTCATACATATTATGACTAGATTTTTATTTTCTAATCTATGAGCACACATATTGATTATACTAATACCTGATGTATTTGATTGTGGAACTAATGTTATAAAGCATTTTCCTATTTTATATGAAAATTTGAATTTTTGATTACATACGTTTCTTTCAATTTCATAGTATTTCATATATAAAAAAATATGAATCAAAACAATTATTTAACTGTAAAATTCAATTCGTTTATGTTATTGAAAATTAAAGGTAATGTAGTAGTAGGAAATTTAGTTATACTTTAGTAAAATTTTAGTAGAAAGTTAATCGAAAGGAACCTACATAAAATAACATTTATCTATAAATAAAAAAACTTTCATACAAATTTTAAAATAAGTTAATTTCTAATAAATTAATAATTATTATGTCTCTATCTAACACAAACTGAAAATGATATTTTTTGATATATAGACGTTATGATATCTTAGAAAGATTTATTATTATTTATTGCTGCAAACGGTTCACAATACACATGTAGTTTGTGCAACAATATTTTTTTAATTTAAAGTTAATTCCATTGCATATATTGTTTTATTTATTATCAAATATATATATTAATTTGTTGTTATATTCTTTATCTATTAAGATCTTGTGTTTATTTTAGGTTTTTATGGCACATATTTTTGATAAAAGATAAAATTTTTGTACGAAAAACAGAATTAATTAATTTAATTTTGGAGTACGGTGACAACGTTATCAAACATAGACGTTATCACTCTCAAAAATAAAATACATTATTTGGCAAAATAAAAAAACGAAAGGCCTTAATAGACCTCTACGTAATAATAATCGTAGGTAATGTTAAAATGTATAATTTGAATATTCATATTTGAATCTTGAACCGTTCACCATCGGAACAGTTCGAGACTGATGGCTATTGTATGAGCGGCGAACTCTGACTGTCGCTGAAGTCAAGGGTGTAGTACATGTCAGTGGTGTCAAGTGCAGGAGGGTGGAAGGCCGCAGGAGGAACCCGTTTGTCTTGCAGCCAATGATGTGGTGGACCCGGCTCTGCCACTCGGGAGAGACGGGACAATATGCGCGAATAAGTTTTGTTTACTCGGCAATGACACGCTGTTACCTGTAAAATAAAGTAAAAATATTTAATTTATTATTTATATGAAACAACCAACAATAAAATTAATTAGTAAAATTTGTTCCACAATACAACATAATGGGGATCGGAGTGTCTTAACACTAGATTCTCTCTGCCTATTCTGCTATGCGCGGGATACAGCGTGAATGTATTTATTCCACAATATTTAACACCCAGTTAAGGATTTTATGCATAAGTTTTTTTTTAATTAAACAACAAATTATACTGTGATACCAAAAAAAAATTAAAAAATACTATTAATAGTTTTTATATAAGCTGCTTACCACAATACCGACGATAGCGATGGCGGCTCCAAGAGTACCAGCTGCAATGTACACGTTGTGGAGACGGTCGTGGTAGAGGCCTAGAGG